>PVHX01003681.1:0-47378 GCA_004024805.1 Geosciurus inauris | reverse complement strand
CAATCCCTGGTACCCAAAAAAAAGACATCAACCAATATTTCATCCAGAATATAGACAGATGGCAAATAAGCATATAAAAAGATTTTCAGCATCGTTGAAGCTGGGAGACAAAAGGACAGTCAGTACAGGAGTGTAGGTGATGTTGATCGGGTCAGAAAGATGGAGGCTGATTCAAAGGAAATAAAATGCTAATATCTCCAGAGCACTTCCCCCTCTTCCAACCTGTTGCCAGGGTTACTTGCTTCCAGGGCATTGTTCCTCTGTGTGGAGTTGGTAGTAAGTAGCCCCTGGGTGGCTTCCTTCCAGCCTGTGCCCCTGGGCTGCTTCATTCCCACCCTTGGATCACTCCACCTTTTGAGTCAGGTAGGCAGATGGGAGAGAGGTCCTGAAAACAAAGGAAATTTAAAATATATAAAAGGGGCAGGACACTCTCACTTTCTTGTGCACTAGCTTTGGACCCCCTCCTCTGCAGAGGATTCTTCTTCCTCCTCCTCCTTCTCCTCCTCCTCCTCCTCCTCTTTCTTTCTTTCTTTCTCTCTCTCTCTCCTCTCTCTCTCTCTCTCTGTTCTAGACTTTAAATAAAATTTTTTGCACTTGCCTTGGCGTTTTTTTCGGGTGTTCTATCTTCAACACTAGGGGAACGGGGATCAGATGTCTGATTGTCAACACTGATATCATCTCTGGTCTCATCTTTAGTGACTAGAAAATTGCAAAACAGGGCTGAGGTTGTGGCTCAGTGGCAGAGCTTGCCTTGCACATGTGAGGCACTGGGTTCAACCCTCAGCACCATATAAATAAAATGAATAAACAAAATAAAGACACTGTGTCCATGTATAACTAAAAAATATTAAAAAAAAAAGAAAACAACCCATTCTGGCAAGTAAGTATATAGAGAACTGGATCACTCATACATTGCTGCTGGAAATATGAAAGACTATTCTGGAAAACTGGCAGTTTCTTATAAAACAGCTCACAACAAATAAATCAGAAATTGCACTCTTGGGTATATATCCCAGAGAAATAAAAACCTATGTTTACACAAAAATCTGTACATAAATGTTCATAGACATTTATTCCTAATAGCAGCAAACTGTAAATGAACTAGATATTGATAATGAGGGAATGGGTAAACAAACTATAATACATCCATACTACTCTGCAATAGAGAGGAGTAATCTATGGATGTATTCAACAACTTGGGTAAATCTCAAAGGAATTCTAAGTGAAAAAAAAAAAAACTAGAAACATTACATACTATATGATTCTACTTGTAGAACATCCTTAAAATTACAAAATTATAGGAATGGAAAACAATATAGGGCTTGGGATATAGCTCAGTTCGTAGAGTGAGCCTCACATGCACAAGGCCCTGGGTTCCATCCCCAGCACCAAAAAATTAATTAATTAATTGAAAAAACTAATGGTTCTCAGGGTTTATGGAGGTCTAGGGTGGGAGGGGCATGGAGGTGATTATGAAAAGCTGATGGGAGAGAACTTCCAGTAATGGAATTATCTTTCCACATCTTGTCTGTAGTAATGGAAACACAACCATACACATGAATGCAACTGCACAGAGCTAAACATGTGCATGTGCATGTCCACACACATGCACACATGTGCATGCACAGTAGTACATAAAACTGGTGAGATACCAGTAAGATCATTATTGCTGTATTTCAATTTCAGTTTCCTGTTTGTGATATTGTTTTATAGTTTTGCATGATGTTCTCTTTGGAGAAATGTGGATAAACTGTACATACGATTTCTATTTATCATTTCTTATAGCTGTATGTGAATCTAAAATTATCTCAAAATAAAGAGCACAAGCCACCAAAACAGAAAGAAAAATGAAATAAAGATGCTTCAGTCATAGAGAAACTGAAAGAACATATCACCAGCAAACTTCTGTACAGAGAATGTTAAAAGAATTTCTTCAGATATGAGAACTGTGACACCAGATGGAAATCTAGATCCACCCAAGGAATAAGGGACTCAAGAAATGTGAACTATGCATAACTCATGCAGCTTATATTCTAGAAGCATAGCCATATAGACATTACTTCTCTTGTCCCACTACAATGGTTAATTTGAATTGTCAGCTTGAATGTATTAATAGATGCCAAGGATTACGAGGATTATGGTGTGTCAATGAAGGTGTGTCTAGGAATGACTGGCATGGAAGAGCTAACTGAAATGGAGACCCTCTCTAAGTGTGGGCAGTACCAACAAACAGGATGATGACTTGGATGGAATAAAAGTTGGAAGAACAAAGAAGTAGCAGCAGATGCAAGCCTGATTCTTCTTGAATGGGTTCTTGATAGCTGTTGCTATCCTCTGAGGATATGGGACTCTTGTTTCTTCACTCTTCTCAAGCAGACTCTGACAGTGATTCTCCAGAAGGCTTATGTCTCAGACTAGGTTAGCACCATTGAACCCTCTTGTTCTGAGGCTTCAGCCTCTTGGACTGTGCAGCTATTTGTTCTCCCAGCTCTGCAGCCTGCAGACAGCCATTGTGGACTATCCAACTTCTGGTCGCATAAGCCAACCTAACAACTCCCCTTTTTATAATTATACTTCCTGTTGATCCTGTTCCTCTAGAGAACCCTGACTAATACATTCACCCACAACAAATTTTTCCTAAGATTAAGTTTTCTGATGTTTACATTCATGGTGAAGGAATGTAATTTGAATTCAAAGGAAGTGCCTGAATTAAATTCATGGCTCTACCACTTACTAGCCATATGACCCTCAGCAAGCAATGTTCTCAAATATCATTTTTCAATCTAGACTAAGGTATCAATACTATTCTGACATTGTTATTAGCAGTGTGGATGAGCTAATATATCTCAAAACAGCTAGCACAGTATTAGGTTCATGAAAGTAAATATTTAAATATTGACTTACTTTCTGTTCCCTGAACCAATGTTGCCTTCCTTATCTTACCCTTACATAACCGTCTTAGTATTAAACTGTCAAATGCTTCATGGAAAAAAGAAAGCCTATCAATTTTTATTCAGTTTTCTCACATTAATATTTACATGAGATTCTTCATCCTTTCTGTCTCTCATAGTCCTAAATAATGTTTTTCTACCTCTATAGAATATGCTTATAATAAGAAATATATTATTGTCTTTGTTATCATCGATTTAAGATTTGAGACTAGATATTTTACTTTGGACTATGGGGAAAAGGTGTATGATTTTTTTCAGAAGGTCTTTGTATTCTTTGAAGTGTAAGTAGAAGGATGAGGAAACCAGTCAAGTTTATGACTTATGCAGCTTCATTGACCACAGAGGACAGGTCACTACTGATGCTACTGGCTATATCAGATATGGAAATAGAGAATATTTGAATTAGGCAAAAAATAGACTACTGAGATCATGGATTTATGATCATTTAAGTTGCAATGCAATTATCCAGGTCAGATTATAGTATCAGTAGAATTTCATCTTACAATTCCATTAAATAATTTCCTGAACACTTAAATATCCAATTATAAAAATATTTATTAAACATTGACTTTCTGTCACATACAATATTTAGAACTATAAGATATGTTCCTAGCCATCAGCAACCTAAGATCTTACTCTGTTTTTCTTCTTGGCTTCTTCTGAGAAATATATTTCAATATAAGGCCTTTATTAATTTATACAATTTTTATTAAGCTGCTGGAAGACTCAGTGTTCTGTTCCTCTCCACCAAGGGAAACAATGGTAAAAGAAAATTAACTGGTGTAATTAAATAGTGAAGAGGAGAGGGCTAGTGTTGGAGCTTAGTGGCAGAGTGCTTGCCAACTTGCCAGTATGAGTGAAGTTCTGGGTCCCATCCTTAGTCCACACACATACAAAATAGTGAAGAAGCAAAATATAGCTATAAGTATTAGATTTTCATACATGTCTCATAGAAATAAAATTCATTCAAATATCCTATTCACTGAAACACTTATTTATCTGTCAAGAAGAAATATGCTAATATGAATCACCAGCGCAGAAATACTTAATTATTAATATTAGAAATATTAATTTATACTAATTTGTATTTTTTTCTGAGCAGCTTAGAACTACCTATATAAATAGCAACTAAAAGAGAAAATAAACATATATAAAAATAACCAATAATAATATCATGCTTTAGTGAATAATTTGTATTTTTTCAAATGACATTATTAAGATTGATACTGGAACAAATGAACGGTGGAATTTCATGCTATTTTTAGTTATACTTTCAAACTTAGCACAACAGTAATAAAACATTTAGTCCTGTGAAAAATTAAGTGGAACAGTTGACACAGATCTATGGCTATATATCTATTTTTTTTTAAAGAGAGCAAATCTGCAAGAGTTAAAACTTAGCAAACAGTTTATACAGTTATGTAACAGCATTTCAGTAGTAGTGAATCAAGTCTTCTGATTTATATTATACTCTTATGTTCTCTAAAATTTTGTTTGTAAAGCAATTTCAAACTCAGTGATATCTAGATTGCTTATCTTTGCAAGTTATATGGTTTTTATCTGTCTATTTTAAACAAAAATCTATATTTAGATCCTATATAACTTCCTTTGTAAGCAACACATAACTATTAACAATGTGTAAACAAGCACAATGCCCATGATACAGAAAATCATTTATTTTCGGTATATTTAGTTGTTACCATATTGTAGTTGTACAAAAGGCTTTAGTTAAGTGACAGCTAACAGAGCCCAAATATTTGGAGAGATTATGCAATCATAAATGGTAGCAAAAATTTTTCCAAATACACATCATCATCTGACTTTCCATCTGTGTATTTAACAATTGTATGGGGTACATTAGCAAACAATGTTGGATATTTTAAGCACTATGAAAACTCATATAAGACATGAATTTATCATTTTAAATTGAAACTAGTTTAGGTTATGCACAATTTCCTGATACTGATAATTTGACATTTATGAAAATTCTCAATACATGAAAAGCTTTTGGATCTTCAGTGGCAATTTTGTTAATCAGTTCTTAATCAAAAGAAAAGATACAATAATTACCTTCTCATTGTTTTCCATTTTCTTCTAAACTCAAAAATGCAATATACTATTTACTATGTCAGGATTGTACAATATCACAAAAAACATTTGAATAGAAAGTACAATAAACATTTTCTAAATTTATGAACTAAGAGAATTTTAGATCAAATGCAGACAAGAATTTTATCTTAAAGTGTTTACTTTTTAATTTCCTTATCATTTAAGGAGAATTTAGGTCAGTGTTATTGATCTAGACCTTCTTTGATTCATTTAATTTTTAAGTCCTGAAAATTCTCACTAGGAACATTTTTACTCTCTACAGCCCAGCTTTATTGTTTTTAATGGTACATAAAGCAAACATGAAAGGGTTTTTGGTTTCTACTCACTATCAAGAAATCATTAAGATGGTGAAAAATTTTATATAAATCTCAATATAAACTAAGCTCTCGATAATTAAATTTCTGTAGATTTGCTGATCATAAATCTACAAATGTTATTCTTGTCCAAGAATTTACATTTCTCCAAGAAATTAAGAATATAAGAAATCTCAGTCACAAGTAAAAAAAAAAAAAAGAAAGATGCATTTTGATATATGTAAAAAAATCAGTTTCTGTAAGGATGGTTAACCAAAATCTAAGTAAGCAACCTAAGTATGTGCCCCATTGTTGCCACATTAGAACATGCATTTATGATGACATCTATGTCCTCACACATCTTTTTGCACTTTGACAGGGAAACTATGTATTGTAGCTACATACATACAATGACTTCCACTGGAGAAAATAATCTATTAAGGTTAATGAGTGTGCATGCACACACATGTACACACACACATACATATATACACACACATATATGTATATATATGTGCCAAATGTCTATGTTTGATTATTTCTGTCCTTCAAAACTTGTGATAAGAATTGTGTGAAGAGAAAGTGAAGTTTAGGACTTCCACTTTCTATTCTAGCATGTAAAGAGCTTAGAGGTTGCACTTTGTTCAGGCAACTAATAAAGAGCCTAACAAACTGAAAAAAAAAAAAAATTCCTAATTCTCTTAGAGAAGTAAGGTTGTAGGGCAAAGGTTGTAGGGCAATCCACTGCTGCTCCCTTTCTCCTCAACTGAAAAGACAACTAAATACAGAGAATCACAAACTTATTGGAAAGGAAATCCACAAACTGAATCCTTGGTGAGAAGCAGTGCTAGAGAGGCAGAAAAAATGTTTGACAAATTACTGGAGGTTCAGTCTAAATAATTTTGTGTTAGCAAGATACTAACACAGAAAGTTCCTCACACTTTTATGGGGTTTACCTGCAGAAATTCTACCAGGTACTCATAATGAATCTTGCTTGAAGAGAATTCCCTTTGTGCTTCCAGCAGGGGAGGTGAGGAAAGTTACCTGTTTTGAAAAACACCAGACTTGCTCTTTTAACAAGTCCTTTCCTCAGGAGAAACTATTTTATAAGAGCTTATCTTGCTGGGGTTTTATCAGAGCCCACCTTATCTGGGGAAAGAAAAAATCTGAACTCCAGCTGGCTTTAGCATTCCATGAGGGAAGATATCCAACGCCAATCCACCTCATCTGTTCTGTCCTATCTAAGGGAGCATGGCTAAAACTGAGAAGCCCCAGAGAAGTTCACACCCAATTCACCAAAAGACTTAGTGAGACACAATCATAGAAATGTGGGACGCTTTCCTCTTTCCTCCCCCAAACCTTACCACTGTCTTTTTAAAGGCCTGTTTACCAGAGTACATTTCATCCAGGATGCCATGACTGGATTAAAAAAAAATCACAGGACATACTAAAATTAAAAATTAGAACTTGAAGAGCCAAGTGCAGTAGCACATGCCTAAAATCTGAGCAGCTCGGGAGGCTAAGGTGGGAGGATCACAAGGTCAAAGCCAGCCTCATCAATATGGTGAGGGTCTAAGCACCTTAGCAAGACCCTGTCTCAAAATTTTAAAAAAAGGCGGGGGTGGGAGTGGCGGAAATGTGGCTCAGTAGTGTTTCTGGGTTAAATCCCCATGCCAAAAAAATTAAAAAATAAAACTTAAAGGAATTGAATATGAATGACAACCAAAATGAGATGTGACAGTGATATTGGAATTATCAGACCAAAAATTATAAATAACCACCAGTGATACAATGAGATATATTTAAAAAATAAAATGACATAGAAGAACAGAAGAAGCAGGAGAATAGAGAGATGGGGATATTAAGAAAATAAAAAATTCAATATTAGCATTAAAAAGATTAGAACAGAAAGGAGGAATACCTTTGGTGGGCTCATTAGTAGGCTGACATTGGTTGAAGAAAAAAAAATCCTTGAGCTTCAGGACATCAACAATAAAATCTTCCCAAACTGAAAACTAAATAGACCAAGGCTTGGGGAAAACAAACAAACAAAAGCATATTTAAGAACTATACACAACCACAAAGGCTGCCAGGAGAAGGGAGAAAGGCAGAAAAAGAATAATGAGAATGTCCCTAAATTAAAGCCAGACACTAAAACAGAAAGCTGAGAGAATACCTAGAAGGATAAATAAATAGGTAAATAAGTAAATACTTTAAAACTAGGGGTGCCTTAGTAAGCTGCAGAAAATCAAGGACCAAAAAAGAAGCTTGAAAGAGACTGGTATGAGGATAAATCCTTAGATGTAGAGAAGCAAAATAAGAATTTTATCTGACTTCTCACAAACTATGTCACCAAAATGAGAGTGAAATGAAATGTTTACATGTTGAAAGAAAATAAAAACCTACTAACCTACAATTCTGTACTCTGCAAAATTATTCTTTAAAAATAAAGGAGAAATAGACATTCTCAGACAAAAAAAAAATAACATGATGGTATTTATTGCTAATAGACCAGCTTTACCAAAAATAAAATGAAATAAAACAAAATGTTAAAAGGAGTACCTTACAGAAAAGAAAATGACATAGATCAGGAACTCAGATCTACATAAAGAAGTGAAGAACATCAAAAAAAAAAAAATAAGTGAAGGTAAAATGAAACTTTAATTTTTTTCTGTTCTTAATTGATCTGAGACAAGTTTGTTTAAAATAATAATTGAAATAATATATCTGATGAATAGAGAGACATTAAAAAATGCATATTTGTTTTTGGTTATACTTGGTTATACATAAGTGGAATGAGCAACATATAAATTACATTACACACTAATTGATATAGTATTATTTGAATATGTGTCAGGAGTGGCGAATGAGTTATGGGTCTTGAACTGTCCTCTGACAGAGATGATGCTTTTCTTGGGAACTCTCCATGTGAAGGCCTTGATTTGAGACTGCTCAGCTGCTAACAAGAAGCCCTGTTCAATAGGAGGTTCTGTGCCAGCCACTGAGCTATTCAGTCCTTGGCCTTGAGGTTCAGATGCAAACTGCTTCTGTGTAGAAAGTTATGGGTGCAAGTTGACAATCACAATTGGTTGCTCGTACTCATGACCTTGGTTCTGCTTACCTTGAAGAAACTTTCTCACAATAAATCCTTTTGATGTTTAATCTTACATAATGAAAGTGCGATTGCTTGTGGTCACTATTTCTCTAAGAGTTTTAGTGATCCGCTGGCCTGGCTTTTTCCCCATTTGTGTGTCTTTTCTCCTTCCCCTTATGGCCCAGTCCTGGAACCTGAATTAACGGCTCTGCAGGACTCAACAAAAATGGACTTGAATAATTCATAAATGAATACTTCAAACTCTGGTGCAACCACTAAAAGAAAAGTGAAAAACAAGGTATCAAAGAGAGAGAAGTGTCAATAATATCCATGATATGCTAAAAGATGAGAAAAATTGAAAACATTAGAAACACATGCAATTGAAATCTCAAAAAGCAGAAAAAGTAAGAAAGACAAAAAACAGGGCAAGGAACAAGTGTACCAATCTGAAAATAAAGAGTGACAAATACGTTAACTACTAATTCAGCTATTTCAATAATCACTTTGATTTTTTAATGGACTACATGCACCAATTTAAACAGAGGTTTTCAGAGGGGATCAAAAAGAAGCAGTGTTTAATTATCTACTGCCTGTGGGGGGGAACACTTTAAATATAAACATAATGCAGTTAAATGGTAGAAATATGCAGATATGCCATGCTAATAAAATTTAAAAAGGATGTAATAGCTTTAGACATAACAACCTTCAGAACAAGAAAAATTATAAGGGAAAAGAGGGACATTAAATAATGATAATGGTGTCAATTCTCTAAGAATACTTAACTATCCTTAAAGTATACATGCCTAACAATGGAACATCAAATAGTTGGGGAAAAACAAACTGACAGAAATGCAAAGAGAAATAGGAAAAAAAAAACACTATTATATTTAGAGATATAAACTCTTAGTAAAAGACATATATAGAAGGCAGAAAATTAATAAAGGCAGAATTGAATTCAACAGCAGATTTAATTGACATCTGTAGACTAATCAACAACAGTACATTACATATTGTTCTCTAGCTCACATTGAACATTTACTAAGATACACTGTATTGCAGGACATAAAACATACCATACTAAAGTCAAAGGAATATAAATCATACAATGTATTCACTCAGAACACAGTGCAAGTGAACTAGCATCTAATAACAGAAAAATAGGTGGAACATTACCAAAATGCATGGAGAATAAGCAGTATATTTCCAAATAAGGCACAAGCCAAAGGAGAAATTGTAAAATAATTTACAATATTGTGAATTAAATAAACATAAAAATTCAACTAATCAAAAAAAAATTTTTTTTTGGTTGGTACTGGGGTACTGGGGATTGAACTCAGGGGTACTCGACCACTGAGCCACATCCCCAGCCCTATTTTGTGTTTTATGTAGAGACAGCGTCTCACTGAGTTGCTTAGCACCTGTTGCTGAGGCTGGCTTTGAACTCGTGATTCTCCTGTCTCAGCCTCCCTAAGTGCTGGGATTACAGGCTTGAGCCACTGTGACCGGCTCAAAATTTATATAATACAGTAAACACAAAGATTGTGAAGAATTTTACATAGTTGAATGCATATATTAGAGAAGAAGAGGTATATAATATAAAGATATATGCTCTCACCTTAGAAAACTAGAAAAATATGTGAAAGTTAAGTCCTAGGAGGCAAAAGAAACAATGAGATTTTGAACAAAATTTAGAGGAATTAAAAAAGTAAATTACGAGAAAATAAAATTAAAGGCTGTATAAAAGGAATTATACATCAAAACCAAGCAGAATTCATCTTAGGCAAATATTTGAAAAAATCAATCAGTCATATCAACTCAATAGAGAAGAAAATTCAAACGAGTGTATCAAGTGATGAAAATAGCATTTTACAAAGCACAAAACACTTCAATAATAAAAATTCTCAGTAAATTAAAACTAGAGAAAATTTCCTCAGCTTGATAAAGAATATTTACAAAAATCCTACAGCTGATATCATTGCTAATAGTAAGAAATTAAAAGATTTCTCACTAAGAACAAAACAATGATGTCCCCTCTCACCACACTTCTAACATGGTACTGGAAGTCCTAGCTAATATGGTAACAAAGAGGAGGAAATAAGAGGCATGTCGTTTGGGAACAAAGATATAAAACTGTCTTTGAACACAGAAGATATAATAATCTAAAAAGAAAATCTGAAAAACAAAATGGCAAATGAAATTAACAAAGCAAACATTATAAGTCTGTAGGACAAAAGGTTAATATAAAATCAATCACTTTCCTATATACCAGCAATGAACAAGTAAAATTTGAAATTAAAAACACAAAGCCATTTGCAAACATGAAATACATAGGCATAAATTTAACAAAATATGTACAGCCTTATGTGAGGAAAATAATAAAATAGAAATCAAAGAACTAAATAAATGAAGATATATTTCACATTTATTACATTCTCAGATCAAATGTTTTACTTTGTTTCCAAGGTAGCAATTTTCTATATTTTTTTTCAAATGCTATTCAGAAAAGTCAAGGAACAATAAAATAAAGTTTAGTACATCTTTTTATTTTCCTGTTAGCTAATCATCATAACTATTTAGTAAGTTAACCAATAAATTGTAAATGTTTGAATAATGGCTCTGGGTTTAATGTAAACAACATAAGATGTTATTACATACAGAAGTTGGAGTGTCTATACAGCAAGAGAAAACACTTTTTTCTTTTTCAATTTAATTTCAATTCACACTCTAGATATTGCTCCAATTCTTAGATGGAAAAATGAGAAGTTGGAAAAAGAGTGAAGAATAGCCATACAAATTTCTCATTCCTTGTGATACATGTGATGAAGGACATGTTTTAATTGCTTTAGCTTCTTCATATTGGGAGTGTGGTTAGTCCAAGGCAAGAAAGGAAAACAACTCCTTTTTTTTCCTCATAAGACTCTAACGTCATGCTAATTATTTTAACAATATTTATTCATCACTATCATACAAGAATTTGACATTGTCATATGAATTTAACATTGCTCTATGCTAATAGATGCTAGGAACCAGAACTAACATGAAGGGATAATTCACAACAAAATATTGCAAATTATAGTTCTCATTAGAAATTCTATTAATATGAAAAAAGGAACTTTGCATGCAAGAATGAGAATTATAATTTGATCACATTGTTCTTTGTTTAATAGGACATGTCCATTTTCTCAGGCTAGCATTATGAAGATTCATTTTTTCAAGCAAATTTTGAATTCCTTAGATGAAATATGTTAAACTAGAGATATATCATAAAAGTAACTCCATGTGATTCAGAGATAGAGTAAAACCTTAGAATCAGATGAAAGTCAGAAGCCTCTCCACGGGTATAATTAATGATCTTACACTCTCCCACATTTTTCTGATTTTATTCCATGATAATACCTAGACCCAAAAATGAGTGAAAACATAAAATTGAGAATCTGCTTTACATAGGAAAGAGAAACATGTACCTTCATAAAACAATCATTTTTGTCTCATCTCATGAGCAGTTTTATTATGTGGTATAGAAGTTAGTTGTATGAGTGGATACAGACAGGAAGGAACATTCATTCTCACCTCTCTGCTAGATTAGGTGATTACAAATTAAGATATGAAGAAGAAATAGGAGTTTGTCAAATGAATTGGAACATCAAGTTATTTCTGACAGAAATAGTATATGCAGTGGGCTAGATTTCAGGTCATATATTGCAACATTTGTGAAATTTTAGTTTAGTATGTCTGGAACTTAGTGTGCATAAATTCTCTGAGCTTGAGGTTAAAAAATTCGAAGAATTTACTGACCTTAGTAGATTTTTCTATACAGTGCTATGAAGTTTCAACTTATTGTGGCAGACAGAGCTACAACACTAATGATTTTGTTTTTAAGATTTACATGTGTAAATTTATATTTTAGAATTACTCATTCTGAGGGAACAGTGAATACTGTATTGTAATAGAACAACTATTCCATTCTTTGCAGGCTCTTTATCAAAACAATTTTTCTTCTCTTGGGGAACACAACTAAACTATATTTCCTAGCCTTTTTTCTGTAGTTAGATGTGGTAATATGACTGAAATATGTCCAGTAGAATATTAGCCTTTATCATTTCCAAGTGTGATACATAAAAGATTTCTATGTATACATAGAAATTTACAATTTTTACAATTTTACAATTAAAAAAAATAATTTACAATTATTTTTTCTTCTTCAGATTATGTGTTGAAAAATGGAGTCCAAAGGGGGTTAAATGTCTTTATATATTTTACCATGTATGAAGATCATGGTTAGTCATTAATATCTCACAATTCTCTGTATACAATTTAGCTTTTTAATTAAAATTGTGGGGTCCAAGAATACCATGTTTACATTGAAAGAAATGGAGAAAAGAATAAAAACTAATGATTAGTAGTGCATATGGAATTCACAATGCTCTACTAATCATGATGGCTTTGTAAAATGAATAACAGTTATACTTTAGTTTTGAAAATAGCATACCTAAACATGCAGACAGGTTTGCATGTAACCACAACTTCTTCTCTGATGTTCTACTTGTTCTGTTATGATCAATTGCTCAATATTCCTTCCATGCCTATCAATTAAATTCAGTAAATACATTTGCAATTTGTACCATGAGGGAACATTTTGTAATACAGTTGTTATATTAAGTGATAGAAAACACTATACCTTTTTGTTATAATGTATATTTATTTCAAAATCATCTCTGTAGCTTGAAATATGACTGGTATATTGTAATATATGATATTTTCCATACCTCAAAAGCATAACATAATAAGACAAATAAGATAATGTTATCAACTTTAAAGATCATTGATGAGAATCTCTTTTTTTTTGTCATTACTCGTGCCTAAGAGTAAACTTGACAACCAGAGGCATTATCAGTATTAGCAGCCTTGGTTTCATTCAAAACTTTTTTGACAAATCTCTGCAAATAATCATCTCTTATCCTTTGTTTGGTAGACTATGTTTACTAGTCTACTAAAAGCATAATCAGGGCCACATTTTTTCTTTTTCCCCATATCACATGGTGCTTGGATCCATATGAATTTAGTTATGCTATTATTAATAGCAAACAAAAGCCTTCAAATAAAAGATAAGGATTTATCTCTCACTTATGTTACCTGTACTTTTTTACCTAGTATTCCTTGAAAGTGCTCCTATAATTACTATTTGTTCAAGTATACCCTTCTGAATGATTTCTACTTCAAAGCTATAGGATTTTTCTATAGACAAGTTTATTAGGGTTTTCTCATTTTTTTAAAGGTTTTCAAACATTGTCTCATAAACAGGTCTTATATTAATTAAGATGATTATATTTATAAGATCTTCCATAAAACTGTACATTGCCAAGAATTTATGCAACAACATCCCTCTGTTATAAAAAATTTGTTGTGGATACATCCAGATTTTCTTTTTTTCTATCTTTTTTTTTTCTTTTTTCAAGTAATAAGGGCTAAACTTCTCAAGAAAACAAGCACCAGTGGAACAAAACCAGTGTTAGGTATCAACACAGTTCTCTAAGACAGAATACATTTCCAAACAGAAAGAACTTCTTCAATTTAATCATTATTGGCAAATTTTACTAATACTATAGAATATTTATCAATAAAATTTATTGATTAATAGAACTAGGCAAAGACGATATTGTATTTCAGCTTACTATATGAAATCTACTCAGTACTTGTGACATAATATGAATATGTTGATTTATTGTTTGGAAGTAGGAACTTCAATTTCTCATTCTACTCTTTTTTCTAGAATTTTATTCTTCTTAATTTTAAATGACTAGGAAGTAAGTTTTTGAATTTTATTTTATAAGTATGTATTAATTGGTATTCAATATGACATTTCAATATATGCATCAAGTATGAACTGATCAAAACTAGTCCACTTTTACCTACCCTCTTTCTCATCCCCACCTCTAATAACCACTATTCTATTGTCACATCAACTTTTCTTATTTTAGCTTTAAGTGTGATAGACAATATGTGTTATTTTCTGGGTCTGGATTATTTCACCTTACTTAATAACCTTTAGTTCAATTTTGTTGCAGATGAAAGAATTTCATTCTTTATGGCTGAATAATATTCCATTGTGTATATATATCACATGTTCTATATCAATTCATCCATTGATGGATATCTAGATTTCCATTGATGGATAGCTTAGATTTTGTGAAAAGTACCACAATGTACAGTTATCTATTTGGTATGCCTTTTTTGTTTCCTTTAGATATATAACCAGAAGTTGGGTAGTTGGGTCATATAGTATATTCATTTTTAGTTTTTGAGGAACCTCCATACTATCACCCATAATGATTGTACTAACATACATTCCTACAAACAGTATGTGAGAGTTCCTTTTACTTGCTTTTTCTTCACATCCTTGCAAGCACTTTGTTTGTTTGCTGTATTAGCCATTCTAACTTGGACAAGATGAAACCTTATTGGGGTTTAATTTCCATTTCTATGATGGCTAGTGATATTGAACATTTTTATACAATTTTTGGTCATTTAATATTTCTCCTCCTGAAAATTGTCCATTCAGATCATTAGCCTACTTTACAATGGATTACTTGTTTTTTAAAAAATATTTTTTGGTTGTCAATGGACCTTTATTTTATTCTTTTATATGCTGTATTGAGACTCGAACCTAGTGCCTCACACATGTTTGGCAAGTACTCTACCACTGAGCCACAACCCCAGCCCAAAGATTACTTGCTTCTTTTATTGAGTTACTAATCCTTTGTCAGATGAATAAATGGCACATATTTTCTCCCTTCTGTGAGTTGGTGCTTCACTCTGTTCATTGTTTTCTTTACTATACAGAAGCTGTTTAGTTTGATGCGATCCCATTTTTTCTATTTTTCTTCTGTTATCTGTGCCTTGGGGGTCATATCCAAAACATCATTGCCTATAATGATGCCTTGAAGTGTTTGCCTTCTGTTTTCTTTTACTAATTTCATGATTTCAGGTCTTTCATTTAGGTCTTTTTCTATTTTGAGTTGACTTGTGTATATTTTGTGGATAGAAGTCAAGTTTCATTCTTCGTCATATTAATATTCGGTTTCTCTAGCATCATTTCAGAGCCTGTCCTTTCTCCAAAATATGTTTTTGGTTCTTTTTTAAGAATCAGGAGGGTGTAGATGGATGGGTTTATTTCTGATATCTCTATTCTGTTCCATTTGCCCATGTTTCTGATTTTATGCTAATGCTATGATGTTTTAGTTACTATGGGTCTGGTATTCTGGTGTCTCAAGTATTGCCCATTTGGTTCAAAACTGGCTATTTGGGCTATTTTGTTCATGACAACAATTCCATTAACAATAAATACAATATATAACAAAAAATCTATACATTTAATGAAAGGAATAAAATATCTCTAAATAAAAATAATAAAACATTGATGAAAAATTGAAGACAACACACACACACACAAATGGAAAAAACTTCCATGCTCATTTACTAGAAAAATTAAAATTGTTAATATGTCCATGCTATCCAATTTAAAGATTCAATACATTGTTAATCAAAACACCAATGGCATTCTTCACACAACCAGAAAAAATTTACAGGGAGGTGAGTTTTGAATATTCATTATTTCACTAACATTACCAGAAACATTCAGATATTAGGGTAAGAATTCTCTTTATCTCACAACATTCTTTAAAATATATCCACATTGGATGGCTAGACACTTTGCAAAAACTACATTCTAATATTATAAAATATAAGATAGAAGTATAAAGTAAATAACTGGAAAGAAAACATAAGAGACATTGACACTTGGCAGTACAACTTCAAATCTTCTCAATTCACACTTTTCCATATCAACAAAACAGTGTTGTGATGAGTATTTCTGAGTTTCACTATATAAATATTCATTCTTTATAATAATGAGAATGAATTTTTAGAATTTCATTTTATACCGGTAGAGTGTGTTCAACAAAATAAGTCACTCAGTAGTGGTCAGGATGAGGAAACTATGCCAGCAGTTTATCATTTCCTCTTCTATATAATAGTTTGCTCACCAATTATCAGTGGCCTTCCATCTTTCACATTAAAAACTAAAATTAAATTCAATCAAAAATGTAATATAATGGGCACTATCATATGAGATAAAAGATCTCTAACAAAATTGCAAAAGAAAGTCTGCTTACTACACATCATCAAGAAAAATGTTATACAGCACATGAGGTCCTTATATAATTTATTTTATCATATCAGCATCATGTATAACCTCTAGGGACATCTAGAATTCTAGGATCCAGTGGAACTTCCCTGAGAAATCAATTCAATTAAATAAAATAAGTTAGGCACAGAAAGACAAATATATGAAATCTAAAAAAGTGAATCTCATGAAAGTTGAGTGTAAAATAATAGTTACCAGAGACTGGGAAAAAGAGTAGTTAGGAGGGATGGCAGAAATTAGTCAATGGGCACAATGTTATGGTTTGATAAGATGAATAAGTCCTGATGTTCTCAGCAACAGCAGGGTAAATACAAGAATACAATGAACAACAATGCATTATAGATCTCAAAAAGTTCAGGAGAGAGCATTTCACCATCACAAAAATGACAGACGTTTAAGGTGATATATATGCTGATTACCTTAACCACTACCCCATACATATACATGAATAGAAACATTACATTTTACCTCATTAATATATATAAATGTTATGTGTCAAAAGAAATATTTTAAAAATTTTAAAAAGATGATAAATTTCAAAATAGAATTTCCTTACAAGTTTATGCTTTAAATTTGTAAAATCTTTTATAAGGCTATTGTATAGCCAGGAGACCAAAAGGAGGCAGATTAAAACTGCTGGGTGAGGCTTTATTGGGATGTATGCTTCTGGGTGAATTCCCCCTCCAACAGAGCGGTCCTGGAGAATCAAGCATGTGTTCACCGGTACAGAAAATTTAAAGGGCCCAGTCAGGAAGGAGAAGACTTAAGGCAGGAAGAGGAGGTTTCTGGAGTCCTGTGTTCCTCTGGAGTTGGTCAAGGGATCTTGCTGAGGTCAGAGTCCTTCTGGGATGAGTCAGGAAAAGTCCGCTGATTGGCAGGAGGCACCATTACTGCTTATGTATCAGCGTCTGGTTGGCTCTTCCTTTGCGCATGCAGGCTGCTTGATGCTTTGTTCCCCGCAGCTGTCACGGCCACCCTTAACCAACCTAACAGCTATATTATATTGAGGAATTTCTAAACAAAAGGTTTTCATCATTGTATAGATGCATTTAATAATTGTTGGTGTGCCACACAAAATTTTGGTTAAATTCGGATCATCCAAGTAATTACTGCACTGCTCTTATGAATCCAAGTCATCTTTTTTTCTCTTAAGATTGGCACTGCATGTCAAACAAAATAGATTTCATGCTTATAAAATCTTTTTTTTTTTTTTTTTTTGTTATTGGGCACTTGACTGAGCCACATCTCCAGCCGTTTTTTGTTTTTTTTTTTTTTTACGTAGAGACAAGGTCTCACTGAGTTGCTTAGCACCTCGCCGTTGCTGAGGCTGGCTTTGAACTCGCAATTCTCCTGTCTCAGCCTCCCTAAGTGCTGGGATTACAGGAATGCGCCACCATGCCAGGCTCTTATAGAATCTTAAGTGCAGGTCTGAGGAGCTACTTTTTTTATTATTCAAACCTCATATTCCTACTAGAATTTCTCATTTTATTTTTTAATTTTCAAAGAAAAAACGTCATCATACAAGTTAAACACATAAGGTAGATTTTATCCAAAACTATTATAACAGAAAAGAGAATAGAACTTAAGTCCTGTGAAACAAAAGATGGTAGAATACTGGGTTGAGTCAGTGGGACAAGACTGAAGGATGTTAGGTGGGGTTTGTGAGGGTGGTTAGACCATAAGAGTTTGCTAACTGGTGTTTATCAAAGATAAGATCCTGCCCTCCCATGGAAACTAGAAGACAGTGATCCTGTTTCTTAATGATATTGATGATTGCATTTCTTTTTCTTTTCCTTTTTTTTCTTTTCTTTTTCAGTACCAAGGATTGTACCCAATGGCACTTAACCACTGAACCATTTCCCAGCCCTTCTTATTATTTTTATTTTGAGACAGGATCTCACTAAATTAATAGGGTCTCACTAAGCTGCTAAGGCTGTCTTTAACCTTGCGATCCTCCTGCCTCAGTCACTTGAGCCACTGGGGTTACAGGTGTGCATCACCATGCCAGGCTTAATGACACATTTCAAAGAGAAAATGTTCAGATCTTAAAGAGAGACATTGCTGGATTATAAAACTGGCAAAGGCTGGTAGAAGACATACAAATCAAAGGGGCAGAGATAGAATTTATAATTGCGAGCTTTCTAAAGGAAATACTCTAAAAATAAAGGAAGGTCGGGGCAAAGGGTCAGAAAGAAACCTACCTAAGGTTTAGTCAATCTGAGAACATGACGACTTTATTAGTCAATGTATTCAGAGATTTCTTTAACAGGAGTGACTGATATATCCTTGATTAAGTGCTTTACAAAGAATGGAGATTAACTAACGTTTGACATTCAAAATATTTGTCAATTTTATTTCTTTACAAGGTTGAAGCTGTTCTCTGTTCCAAATTTGAAATATTACATAATTTCTAGACTCTTTCCTTTTTCTTTACATTTTAAAAATTTGGACTTTTTTCTCCTTGAGCTTTGGAAAACTCATCTAAAGCTTGTAATTCCTTTTCAGGTTCAGTTAAGAGCAATCAATATATACAATTAACTTTCTGTTCTCCAATCTTTTCCTCAGAGGCAGAAGTGCATTGACTTTGCAAACTGCCTTCCACGTTCACAGGTGACATTTTGTCTAATTATTTCTTAGCTGTATAACATAGATGACACTCCTCTTCCCAACAAGAACATTCTCACTGTCACTGCTGACTTCCTAGCCAATATTATATATTGTGGGGTGTTTTTGTTACCACAGTGCAGTGATTCCAGTGTTAAACAGCCAAAATAGAATAGATTATACTAAAAGAACAATGGTAAAATCCTGTTGCCTTAAGATAAAGTTTGCTTTCTTGGTAATACTACATATCCATTTGGGCTTTGCTGGAGAATTGAATACACATCTTGTCACCCTGGAAGCAAGGCTTGTGAGCAAGTGTAATGGAGAAATATAAAGATTTCTGTAGTTTCTCACACTGGCAATTGAAGAATCCTATCTGAAATGTAGATCATTTCTACTCACAACCATGGGCTAGAGCAAACCTTCACCTTCATCCAAACATAAGGGGGCTCATGAAAGACATTCTATATTTTGAGACCAAGGAAAGAGTGAAAATACTAGGAGAAAAATGTTTATCATCACCATCAGGTTAACTTTATTTATTTTTCTTTTCTCTTGTTTTATTACTCCTAAATTAATAAAATATAAATTCCCTTTAATTAAAGTCTAATTGTCATTCAATATTTAAAATTCATTAATATAAATAACAATTATTTATGTTATAACAAAATTAGCAGTACATGTAATGAAAATTATGGCCATTATACCCTGATCTTTAACAATCTAAATAAGAATATAAGAACACATTACAATAGACAGTAGTCACTAAATTACTGTGTGTTAGTTTTTCTTGTACAGAACTATAAATCTGTTTTAAATTATATAGATTTGGTAATGAATATATTGCACAGTAAGTTGTTCTGGATAAAACTAATAGAGGAAATTTTAGTATAATGAAGTAGTACTGTTTTGGATCCAGGAGTAATAATAAGACTAAAAAATTCCAATACAAAGGCATTTTCAATTAAGGTTGAGCCTTTTAGGAAGATGCTTTCAAAAGCTTTTCTTCTGCTGCCATTCTTAAAGTCATATCTGAAAAATGTGATTCTATATATCTGTCATCAGTCTAAAAGTTGAGGAAAGATGGGATTCTAAAATCAGATGTATGTACTGAAACATAATCTCCAACTTGCTAACTCAGGACAAATTTTATGAGGGATTTCAGAGATATGACAAGTCATTTCTGTAATAGTTGACTGACTGGAATATCTGTAAGGTTTTTTTTAAGTATGCATATAAGATCATAAAAATGTCACTTCATATTCTTTAGAAAACATTAAAAGTGTAATCAGAATAACTAGGGCATGAGTAAAGTAAAACATATAAAATGCTTTTGTGGGTTTTTATAAATGTTTTACCAGTATCATTAGGTGATTAGATTTCAATTTAAATATTGTTAGTGTTCACTAAGAACATTTCACAGTGGAAAAAATTTTGGTTTCACATGAAAAATAAAAATATAAAAAATCTTTTGATTTACTAAATTATAATAATTTCAAAATATACTTTACCTAACAGTGCTAATTTCCAATATTTTATAATTAATTTTAAAAATATTTTTAATTCAAATAAACATGCAAAATAGCTGCAATTCTGTCTAACAAGACACTTGGTAGTATGCATGACTTATTTTTCTAAATTACCTAAAATTCCATGTCAACTCCTAGTATGTTTTATGGCTAAAGAGAGTGCTGTGTCAGTAACAGACAAAAACATAAAGTTTAAAACTTTTACGTGACTTGAAGAATTTTTGTCTTGATTCTAATTAATATAATATGGTTATCTAACATTTCTAGTATAAAATGTACTACTACCCAATTTCATTTTATCACCAAGATAATTCTATGATTTCCAGAAATGGCTTTGCCAATACTGAAGAAATAGAAGCTCCAAGAAATTGGCTTTTCATATTTTGAAACTTTGTGTCATACAATGATCCCATTTTTCTTATCCTTGATACAGGATTTTTTCAATTATACTTTAAGCATAATGAACTCTTTAGTGTGCCCACAAATTAGAATTAGTCTGTTACCTCATCAAACATTAATTCAGGAACTAACAACTTAGGTATTAAAGACTAAGAAATTCAAATACATTTGATCTAGTTTTCATTAACAAATTTTCCTTCAGTCATAATTAGGGTGTAAAGGTGACTAATTCCTCTGGATAAAAATGTTAACATTAATTATGATCCTAAAATTTTCCTTCCAAAATACATCTTCCTCTTGACATTGAAACTTTCAATACCTTAATAGACTTTGCAAAACTATAGCTTTTCCCAAAGTTCAATGTTTGAATGAATACTCTGCTATTATCAACCTGCCAGAAGGAAACATGCTTTACTTGAGTCCACAAAAATAACATATAAGATGTATTGCAGTTACACCTCAACTTCTCTTCCAATTGGCTTCTCTGTGCTGCAGATGCCATTTAAAGAGATTGAACATTGTTATTATCATCTTCCTTATCCTTTATCTGAGTCTTAATATTTCATGGATCTAAACATGAACTTGCACTAGGCACTGGGTGATACCATCTTTCTGGACCCAGTGAAGCCAGTATTTTTAGTATCAATATTTTTTCATTTATATTGCAATGCATGATCATTGATGTGCAAATGGAAATAACAATTTTTATTTGGTTATTTCATTGTGTATGGAAAATAAGCAGTTGCAAACAAGTTCATCAAGTATTAAATAATTGGGTAATTGCTATTTTATATGCTTTATTTTATGGTGATATAAGACAACTTTTTGTTGAAAAGTTCTTTGTCCTGCTAGGCTATTCCATTCTTTTTCTTCTAGCAGTAGAGCACATTTTTATTGGAACATTTTTGTCTGCAGTAGATTTTCTGTTTTCAGTTTCTTCATCTCTGACTTTCAGATGCATGAAGCAATAAAATTAAAACAAACAAATTAAGTAAAGAAACATATAAAAAACACCAGAGAAAATATAACTGTGTTGTTCCTTGTGTTTCAAGGACCTTGGACCTTTTCTTGTCTTTCAGAATTTTCCTAAGTTTATTTTATATATAATGTCCAGGGATTTAGGAATTTTAGTTTTATTTAACAGTAGACAATGGGAAAAGTACCTCTTTTCTATATTTCCAGAAATAGAAACTAGAAGTAGCATTTGGAACCATTGTTGTTGTCTTTTCAAGCTTTAAATAAACTACATTACCATCATGATTAGCAATGGAATAGATAAAGTGTGATATGGATAATAGTAATGTTATGGCACACTTAATTTGAAATGGAACATGACAAAATATAACTGTATATATATATATATATAACTATATGGAAAAACAAGAATAACTCAGGTATTGCTGCTTAAAAATACTTAATATTTTCAGAAAACAATAATTCTAAATATTTTAGTTAAAATTACTGAGAGAAATAAAGAAGACTTTAAGTGAGAAGGGAAATGAACCGTGTTCATATATGAGATATCTTAATGCTGATATATAGATTTAGTGAAATCCAAATGAACATAAGCAGGGGCATTTTGGAATCTCACTGTTGATTATTAAATTTATATTAAAGAGTGCAGGTGATATATATCCCTGTTAGCCCAGAGAAAATGAAAAACTTTTTCAACATACACTATGTATTTAATTCCATATGCTCACTCTAATGCCTCTGCCGGTTCCATGAGAACATGCCTAGGTTAGTCCAATAATTTAAGATATAAGGATGAGAGCCACATGGATCAGAGATATTATTATGTGAGTTCAGCTAGGTCTGATGACTCCTGATCTTTACACAGAACTGAATATAGGCCAAGCAGACACCAGCCAATTTATAAACTGAGCTAAAAAAACATGTGATTTAATATTAATAATATTATGTTTTTGAGAATTTGTGATCCTTTGTCACATAATTGGATTGTTGCCAGTTAATATATGCAAAACCCATAACAACAATGACAATAATATCATAAGAACCTGGAGTAGTATGATAATTATCAATTAATGCAGAACACCAGAGAAATGAAGTCAATTGAAATGCTATTCCTTAAAATAGTCCTTGTTCTAATGGCAGAGTTACATTTTCTTATGTACTTATGAACCATTGACCTAGATAACTTCACCTAAATACACTAGAGGTAAATGCTAATGTTTTGAAATATATTGCACTTTCAAAAGTCAATTCTTAGGGAAAGTTGAAGATTAACAACTTATAACAGAAATGTATTAAAATTTTATCTATGTATACCTAGATAGATATAGATAGAGAATAAATATATATGTACATACATGCATACTTGACCTTTAAATAGGGAAATGCTACAAATCATGCTCCCACCACACACACACTTGGGTGTGGAGAGCTATTTATTGAACACCACCAGCACACTCCTGGCTGGCTGCATGAGTGGGTGTTTGGATGGTGGATAAATGGGCATTTTGAAAGATAGATTGATGGATAGATGGACAATCAGATATACGGTTAGATAGCTTTTTAAATACTAGAATGCACCCACTTCAAATATTTCCAGATTTCTCCCATTAATGGTGCTATTTTCCTAAATGAATGTTTTAAATTAAGTATATATTACTCATTAAAAGATCTAGCTATTATGTTTGTTTTCTATTTAACACTTAGAAACAAAATATTTTTGCTTTAAATATGCTCTTGTTTCATTTCCACATTGACAAAGTATTTTTTTTAACCACCTTACTTTTTCAGGTTTAGTGATCACTATGAATATGGGTTTATACGTTTGGAGGGGTGTGTGTGTGTGTGATAAAGAACATCATCTCATAAACCCAATATATAGTTATATTGCTTTACTTAAGGTGACCAATAAATCTTGAGCTTGTAAAACAAAATAAGCAAATTTAGAATCGTTAATTATTTACTTCTATATATAAAATTAGGGTTTGCAAAACCACAGATGCAGAATAGTACCTGCTCCCAGTTTAGTCTTCTTTTAAGCCTGTTGTATACCTCCAACCCTACAACTAGTTCCTACTCTGGCACTGAAATAAGTCTTAGATGCCCACTCTCATACCTATGAGATTTAGGAAAGCTGTGCCCTAGCTTTCTCAGCTTCTTACACAGACAGTCCCAGCTGCACATGCAAATGACCTGATAACTAGGGTACATGGTCAAACATGAATAGTGTCTTGTTATTGGTGTTCTTCTATAACCTATCTTTCTATTTTGGGTTTTCCTATTGTTTTTCCTAAATATCAGGGGCTGACACCCTTGAATTTAGAACTAGAGGTCACAACTGAGTGTCTTCCAAGATGAAATTTGCTGTACATGTGTGGAAACAGATCCAAAGTGACTTCCACAAAGACATTATGTTGACTGGCCATAGAGCTCACACAACTAATTGTGGTCATTGATTTACATCCTATAAATCATTTAGGATAATATCATTGCTTACTATAGACTTCCTTTAGTATTTATTCTGGCTTTCAGGCCATAAATTTGGAAGTGGGGACTGATTAACATGTGATGTCTTACAACAGCAACACAAATGTGGAAAATTTTAATATCATTGTTAATTTAGATAATCCATAAACCTCATCTCAAAATTTGACTGATCTAGATTTCAGGAACAAATATTAATTTATTAAACCTTATAGAGCACCAAATGTTACTCTGTAGCAGTGTGGTTTTATGTACACTCATTCCCATCAGACAATTGAAGTGGACTTCCATTTAAGTTTCAAACATATTGCTCTTTAACATATGACTTATCACTGTCATCAGTACTTACTAAAATAATTTACTTCTAGGAATAAAATATTATGCTTATCAATTCAATAAAATCTTCTGTCTAGTGACAAGTATTAAACTTCTCATTTTGTTCTTTTAAAATGTACTAAGTCACTATATTTTTCAAAAGTATATTCTTGGTTTTTTTCTTAAAAAAGAATAGCAGGGGAAAAGTTATTTAATACAAAGTTATTTGAAATAAAGGACAAGAAAATGCAGAGCTCTTCTTTTGAAGATACTTGAAAGGGAGACCAGAAAAGCATTAAAATCAAAGATGCCAACTTTAAGAGATGCTGTGGGATATGTGAAAGTTTTTTTGCAAAGCTATTTTAAGGTACACACACACACATGTGTTTGTGTATATACGTTGCATTTTTAAATTGAAATTGTCTTATAAAAATTAACTGGCAAGTCTGAGTAAATCCATTCAAGGTGGGTGAATGTAATTAAACACTGTAGATTAGAAATGCATTAGATATAATTAGTGACAATAGTCATTACCATAGTAACATGAACACCGCAGGTTCAACACCAAAATCCTTACTTGTGCAAAATATTCAGTGTTTTAATGAGAATTCTCTTTGAATCCAGATCCAAATTTGCCCCATGTGCTCACTTCTTTGGGAAACATTTGAACTTGATATTGCTTTATTCTAGTTAACTGTGTATTGTGTAGCACATTTGAGTCACTCATAGCAGCAGGGGGTAATTTAGGCTGATGTTGCAATTACATTTAGATTTCACCATCTGGGTCAAGCAGCTGAATTACAAATAAGCCTAATCCCTTATGAGGTGTGGCTTTGTATAACAAAGAATGAAGACAATGAAAGTCACTTTGGAAACTGTGCTTTTGATGGTTACTGTTTAGTGAGTACCCCATTGATTTCTATGCCCTATTAGAAAACAGTGTTCTATCATAGCGTTGTGGGTGCTTTATATTTCATTAGACCCTCTATCAAGGGATCCTTCAAGTATATTCAAGCAGTTTTTTCCCCAATAATTCAAGTATAAACCTTTGACTTTAGAAATTTAATAAATCATCATCACAAGAAACATAATATTGATAATGTAGCAAAAATGTCATAAATCTTATATTTTACACAATGTCTTTTATTTTACATTACATAATCTATCACTTATAATTGCAAAGTAGTTAGGGCAGGAGTAACTTTTTACAGCATCAGTTCTGAAAATATAACTTAATTCTAATGCCAAGGAAGTATAATAAACAAAGAAAAACACTTTCTTCCTTTCTCTCCTTTCTACCCACCCTTCTGGCTTTCTCTCTCTCTCTCTCACACACACACACACACACACAAAGATACACATATTGGGGGGAAATATGGGCTTTGAAATTGGAAAGCTTTGGATTTAAACTCGAGTTTGAATCTATAAATTATGTTCAAGTCAGTGAAACTCTTCAGCTATATCTTCTTTATCTGTAAAATATGGAGAACAACAGATATTTTAAAGATCTGTGTATTTATTAAGAAAGATAGCTAAAGATATATGTTATGGTTTGGATGTGAAGCATCTCCCAAAAGCTCACGTGTTAGATAATGCAAGAAGGTTCAGAGGAGAAATCATTGGGTTGTAAAAGCCTTAACCCATTCAGTGTTAATCCCCTGATATGAATTAACCGAGTGGTAACTGAATTGGTAGGGTGTGGCTAGAGGAGGGAAAAATTAGGGCATCACTTTGGTTTATATATTTGTATCTTTCAAGTGGAGACATCTCTCTCTGCTCTCTCATCACCATGTGAGCTGCTTCCCTCTGCCACACTCTTCCACCATGATGTTCTGCCTTACCTCGAGCCCCACTGAATGGATCTGGCCTTCTATGGACTAAGACCTCTGAAACCGTGAGCCTCTAAATAAACCTTTCCTTCTCTACAATTGTTCTGGTTGGGTCCTTTTAGTCACAGCAGTGAAAAAGCTGACTGAAACAATGTATCAATTAAATTTAATAAGTATACACGTGAAACATTTTTATAATAACTCAGAATTTTTAACTATTAAATCATTAATAGAAAATGGAATGAATAATAAACACACATTAATCAATGCAAAGGATAAAATGGATCTGGAAAAATATTATAACAAAAGAATGTCAACAACATTTAAAAAGAATGATAGAAATAATCCAGTCATATCAACATAAAATAAATATGAGGACTAATTTTACTCCTTTTGATATAATCACCATCCATATAAGAATTTTAAAAGTCATAATATGATAATGTTTCAACTTCATTGGGCCAGATATTCATGGGGTAACCAGACATTTAATCAAACATTGTGGGCATGTCTATAAGGATATTTTGGCATGAGGTTAACTTTCAAATCAATAGCCTTGTAAAGTAGACTGTTCTCCCAATTACAAGTGGTCCTGATCCAATCAGTTGAAGTGTTGAACCAAAAGTTTCACCCTTCTACAAGAGGAAACTCCTCCTGTCTGTCTGAATTAGAAGATTGGTCTCTTCCTTCTTCAGACTCAAACAAGGTACCAGTTTTCTTGAGTTTTGAGCTTATTAGCTTTCTGACTAGAATTTATACCATCAGTTGTCCTAGGTCTCTCTCTTTCTTGCCATCTATATCGACCAATAGATAGATAGTCTACACATGCACATACACACACATGTGCGTGCACACACACACACATATATAGAGAGAAATCTATCTTTATCTCTATATCATAAAGCTAAACCATATTTTGATACTGGGAGTGATTCTAGAGGAACATAATTTAAAAGAAGAGTTTTCTGAATTGGTTTTAGGATATCTACAAATTAGATCTCTCATCTGATTATATTCAAACATGCTCATTTCTCTATTTATGGTACTGAAGAGAGGATAGATTGTCCACGGTCTCATTTCACAATAGACATGCACAATATGATCATTCGATATTGCTAATCTACCACTTATAAGGGGCAAGGATATTAATGACAGTATATATGATACTTTAAAACATTTTTGGCAAGCTAACAAATACAATGAGATTGTCTGGTTGCTCTTCATGTCACTAGACAAAGTGAGGAAAGGATGAGCTCAGGAATTTTAATTCCCAGCTCAAACCCCAACTAAATGATCAGCAAGCTTCTATAGGTTCCCTGAAGAAGATCTTTATCTCATGTAGCAAAAAGATAAGATTTCTGAAAATCAAATGCATAATTCATCCTGCAACTTGTTGAATTACACCACAAGTTGAGCTTGCTCTCAGCCTCCTAGCATGTCTACTGTTTAAAAGAAGACATTGAAGAAGAAGGAATGGGATCCTACAATTTGAAATGATGATTTTTGGGAAGACCAAATGAAGCTTAAGATATTATTCCTCAGAGTCTGATGAAACTTCTTAGTAGAAGAAAACAGTTCATCCCATCTGAAGAGATAAATGAGCCATGCATTGTCTGAGGAAATAGAAATTGATATCTCTGAGATAGTTGCTATAAAAGACATTGCTGAGTCTTCTCAGGACCACCTCACCATCCTTCTGTGTTTCAAGACCTATTAGTGATCTCTGATCCCAGTAGGCTAGTAAAGCGAAAGTACAAAGTATGACATTTGAGGAGGCGTACTACACTGCTGAAGAACTACTTGGGTCTTCTAAATTATGCAAACATATAAAGGAATGGAAAATAAGGGAAAAGGATAATAGTGGAAACAGCATGAAGTTAGATCGGGCCAAATTTATTGATATTGGCTTACTGAGAGGGGATTCTGCATTTAATATTCCAACTTGGTGAGCTTAAAATTTCTCTAAGTATTTTTTGTTTGACTGAAACAAAAACCAAAAGGTATACCATAATGGGTTAGTTAAAACACAGAACCTGACTTGGCTTAATGTAGAGAAAAGAAATCAAAGTATTAGGCATGTTGAAATATTAGAGTGCTTTTGTCATTTAAGACTTATTTACACTGTGAGAGTTCCTCACCCAGACTTCAATAAACAAATTCTTAAGACCCAGTATCCATATGGAGATATGTGATTGCTCTTCTGCTTAGGTCAGGCCTTACAGGGAGGAGTAAGTGTCCTGGGAGACTTAAAGGCAATTAATTGGAAAGAAACTGTTAAAGGTGGCAGAACTCCATTGTTAAAAGTAAGATGGGTGTGGTTACTCTGATGGACAATAAATTCAATATGCCTATTAAAAGAGTCTGACCCACAGAGACCAATAACATTGGCTAGTTGATCATGGTGTTGCTACAAGTAAAATAGATAAGAAGCCTATTAACTTCTTACATATATTATTATTGATAAAAATATTAAGTTCATTTTAAAGGAGAGCTATAACTTACAACCATATTGGAAAGTAAAAAAAGGGCAATTAACAAAAAGGAGATTTCTGAGACAATGTAGTTTTCTTTTTTCTCTTTTGTGTGTATATGCTCATGTGGTACTAGGAATTGAACCCAGGGGCACTTTGCTTGCGAGCTACATCCTGAGTCCTTTTTAGGTTCTTAACTTTTATAATTTATTACCATGAAATTCATTAAGAGGATTTTCAGTGTGGCCTTTGCAATACTCTTAATCAACCTCATCCACTGGCCTCAGTGGAGTTTGCCAAACTACGATCCATTCAGATGACTGGCCAATCAGAAAACCAACATCAGGGCTAAGATAAAAGGAAAGAAAGTTATGATTCCCCAGATGCTTTTACTTTCTAATGTAAGGAATTTCAAGATTTTTATTTTAGAATTTTAGACAGCAAAAGCCACAAAAATATTTATCTTAAGCATGCTGAAACGAATAAAATAATTATTATGAACATAGTATTTTTGTATAATATGTTCATTTTTATACTATGAAAAATATATATGGTACTTTAATTGATTTCTGTTATTTTGTGGAAGATTTACTTCATAGAAGAGAAAGAATAATGAAACATAGGAAGTATATGATCCCTTAAACCAGATTGTGTTTATTTCATATGTTTCTCAGTGTCTATTGCATTTTAATCCCAATTATTGGGGGAGGGCGGTATTGAGGTTAAACCAAAGGACACTGTACCACTGAGCTACATCCCCAGTCCCCCTCTTTTTAAATTTTAAGGTAGGATTTTATAAAGGCTGGCCTTGAGTCACTGGGATTATAGGTATGTGCCACTACACCTGACTTTCTAATCCCAACTTTTTAATCAATTTATGCTGTTATGAGCAAGGCTTAAATGACGATGAAGCTTTCAAAATGATGGCAAAAATCAACATCAAATTTGTAAATTTATCATAAGCATTTATTCATAAACCCCAAGTTAATATTTGTGTGCACTTCTCCATAGTCCTGGGCATGCAGAATGACAAAAGTAAATAAATAAATATGTGTAGCTCATTGCTCCTATTCAAGATGAATAAGGTCCTTCTTGTTTCAGCTCTTGCACTCTAAACAAGTGTCCTTTCTGTGATAAATTTTGTGGCATATTTTTCAAACATCTATGCATTTGGTTTATAATTTCACTGTGTAAAATTTCCTTCAAACACAGTACTAAAGGTCTATCTAATATTTCTAAGTGGAAGCAGACTGAGATGTTCCAGAGGGAGTAAACATACATGTCATATGAACTTCTTTCAAGCAAAAGTTATATGTTGGCTATGAACACCACATTAACTAATTAACATTATATATTAAAATTAGTGTGCCATAATTTCTTTATCCATTGTCCTATTAATTACTATTTTGTTCATACCAAATTATTTACTTTTTAAATATGCACTCCTGGTGATTAATGCTATTAAACAATGTTCATTAGTCTATAACTCAATTCATATCTTTTTTTGAAGTGTCAGTTCAGACACTATCTTATTCTGTTCCTGATGCTATGAGAAATACATTAAGTGGAGTAATTTAAAAATGTAAGACATTTATTGCTCACAGTTCTCCAGGCTAGAAAGACCAAGACCAAGGCTCCAACATATTTGTTTTCTGGTTAGAGCTTGTTCCTTATAAATGGTCTCTTCACTTTGCAGAAGAGCACAAGGAGGCTAATAAGTTCCTTTGGGTCTCTTTTATGAGGGCGCCATCCCACTCCCAAGGGCTTCAATCTCAGGAATTAATCTCTTCCCAGAGTTTATAAAGAGTAGTATAAAGAACAGTATTATAAACAGTAGGATAAAAGAGATTGTTTTCTCCCATGAGCTTTGGGTTTTTTAATGTAAATTCAGATAATAGCAAGTCCATTATGCACATTTATTTTATTAGTGTTTTATGCATTCATTTCATTACTACTTTCTGCTACTGATTCATAGGATTTCTTTATGTGTTAAATATATCCTTTGAGAGATACACATGTATTCTGAATACTTTGTCCTCAATTGTTCTTGCATCATCATCTTTTTTTTGGTACTGGAGATTGAACTCAGGGGCACTCGACCACTGAGCCACATCCCCAGCCCTATTTTGTGTTTTATGTAGAGACAGGATCTCACTGAGCTGCTTAGCGCCTCACTGTTGCTGAGGCTAGCTTTGAACTCGCGATTCTCCTGTCTCAGCCTCCCTAAGTGCTGGGATTACAGGTTTGCACCACCACGCCCGGCTTACATCATCATCTTAATGAAGTTTTTCAATAAGAAGAAATTGTCCATTTTAAGTTTATTTTAGTAACCTCTTTTGTGGTTAATTCTTTCTATATCACGATTAGAAATCTTTCTTTACCCCAAGATCATGAAGATCAGATTTCCTTTTAAAATGTTAATGATCCTGTCTGTTCTCATTACAAATGAAATCAAAATCCAATTAATTTTTGCATGTGGACTGAGTTACAGGTGAAGATTTCTTCGCATAAGTATATTCAGTTCTCAGTATCATTTATTAAAAAATAGAAATATTCCTTTCATTGAATTGAATTGCCTTGTCTTTAAAAAAAATCAATAGATAGTTGGTCTATTTCTAGAAACTTTATTTTGCTCTGATGATCTGATTGCCTATGTTGATGACAGAAAGACACCGTGTTGATTACTGTGATTTTATGATCATAAAATAGTAAGTTTTCCAATTCTTTTATTCCTCAAGAATACTTTTGCCTATTTTGAATTTCATGCTTTTACATAAAAATTTTGTGAATTTTCTTTCCAAAACTGTCTAGAGATTTTGATTTTTATTGTACAAATCTATCAATTAAATTAGGAGAAATAAACAATTTAATGATATTTAATTTTCTTATCCACTAATGCAATATGTCTCAAAAATTTAATGTCATTTTTAGCAGGATTTGTTATTTAGCATGAATGTACTTTCTTATATTAATCTTCTCTGATATTATTTCAAAGAATTTCATATTTAAAATACTTATATATCATGTTTTTCAATCATTGCAGGTATATAAGAGATATAATGGATTATTTTATGTGGACTTTATATTCAACAGAAATTGTTAAATTCACATTTTAGTGGGTTCTGTGTAGATTCCAAAGGTTTTCAATGTATCTGTAATAAAAATATATCTTAAATTATACGTTTGCTGACAGCTTTTAAGCCTCTCATCTCATGTTCCTCTTCTCTTCTCCCTGTCTGGGAAAACTAATAAGTTCCATGGATCTTCCCTCAGTATCCCTGAGAGTTGAAGTCACGTAAGCCCTTGCCACAGTTTAGGAATCCTGAACTTGGCCCATTCCCTTATAAAATCATAATAAAAACCAAAGGTCAGTCTCTGCTCTCTCAAAATATTTCTGGACCTTTTTGGGAGTCTTCCTTGTTTTCTCCAATATAATTCATTCTATGATTAATAAATAATTCTTAAGTATGCCAATCTATGGTGCATGTGTGACATCATCAATTTCAAAATCTGTACTTGCTTTGAATCAAAAATTGATCCTTGACTCTATTAGGCATGAAAGACAATGCCAAATGTATATACCTTTCAAATCATTTTAGTTTTAATTCTTCTTTCTCAAAATATATACCTACTATTTTATGCTTTGCTTTAATTCAATGGTTAGAACTTCAGGACAGTATTGAATATGAAGAACTGTATGATCATCCTGTGTGGCTTGATTCTTTAAAGAAACCTTTCAATATTTCTCTACTAAATATCATGTCACCTGAGGCAGCTTTTAGAAAACTGAACCTTCTTATAAAATAGAGAAAAGATTGTTTCTGTTCCAAATTTTCTAAAATATTTTATTTTAAATAGATGTTGATCTTTTTTCAAATGCATCTTTGGCGTGTGTTGAAATAATTTATTTTTTATTTTATTGTTTAAATTGTTTTTACATTTTAGTCTTTGTTATTTTGGTTTTTTTCCCTATATAACTGTTACTTATCATAGTTTACATTCAAATGATAATTTATTACGTTATAGAAAGTAACATTTCCACACAGTAAATATCATATAGAACCCAAAAGTTTGTTTTTTTATGATATATTTTACTTTACTTTTAGTAGCAATCTGCCATATATTGGCATTATTTTTCCTTAAATAATCAGTAAACATTCCTTCCATAAATATGCATGCCTCTCTCTGAATGTGTACAATATTATATGTGTAGGTATAGTTGTATATCTTACAATACTTATACATATCAATGTACATGCATGATTAATATTATTTGTACACTGTAATGTGTATATTCATGTAGTATTTGATGCATGCATTACACATGCACACATGTCACTACAAATATATGTTTGTGTGTGTGTGTGTGTGTGTGTATATATATATATATATATATATATATATATATATATATATACACGTTTTTCTTTTTCTTTTTTCTTTTTTTTTTGGTACTGGGGTTTGAACTCAGGGGCACTCGACCACTGAGCCACATCCCCAGCCCTATTTTATGTTTTATGTAGAGACAGGGTCTCACTGAGTTGCTTAGCGCCTCGCCCTTGCTGAGGCTGGCTTTGAACTCGTGATTCTCCTGTCTCAGCCTCCCAAAGTGCAGGCATGAGCCACCGTGTCTAGCTTCCTTATTATTTTTTAAAAATCTGCATCTTTATCTGATACCATTTATCTTTCCTGGGAGAAATTTGTTAAATGTAGTTTCCTTACATAAGAATTATCTCAGCTTCTTAGGTTCAACTGCTCAATGTTATCTTAATTTTATTTCAATTTTGAATGATTTTGTTGTTATTGGGTTTAGAATTACAAAATGTTTTTTTTTTTTTCCAGCACTTTAATGATATCATTCCACTTTGTACTTATCCTGCTTAAGTTTGCAGTCCTTCTTGGATATCATATTTAATGGTTCATATTACTTTTTGAACAATCTTGACAATCATCTCTCCAAATATTTCTAGTGCCCCTTTTATTTTTTTCTCTTTCTTTCTGGTACCCCATTATACTTATGTTAGATTGATTGATAATTTCCCTGAGATCTTGAACATTGTAGTCTATTTATTTCAGTCTAATTTTCTTTGTATTACAATTTAGGAAATATCTGCTAAATTGCATAAACTTTTTGATACTTTTCTCTTGGTCAAGTCTGCTATCAAATGCATCCATTGATACTTTCATTTATAACACTTTTATTTGATTAATGTCCATAGTTTCAATTTCTTTTCTTTTCTTTTCTTTTTTTTTTTTTTTTTTTTTTTTTTTTTTTTTTTTTTTTTTTTTTTGGTACCGGGGATTGAACTCAGGGGCACTCGACCCCTGAGCCACATCCCCAGCCCTATTTTGTGTTTTATGTAAAGACAGGTTGCTTAGTGCCTCGCCATTGCTGAGGCTGGCTTTGAACTTGGGATTGTCCTGTCTCAGCCTCCCTAAGTGCTGGGATTACAAGCGTGAGCCACTGCGCCCGGCTCCATAGTTTCAATTTCTCTGCTGAAATTTCCCACTTTTTTATGTATGCTATTTTTTTCTACTACATATCTCAGTCACCTATTTTTATAGTTATTTTAAAGGTTCTTTTAAGTAATGGATCTGACATATGGGTCACATTTGAGTCAACCTCCATTCCGTGTTTCTTTTCTTGACTATTAGCTATACATAAGCAAGCATCTACAACATTCTCATATATTTTTAGAATTATACATTGAATATTGTGTTGAAAAGAACAGAAGAAACTAAATTTAAAAATAGATATTCTCAGAAAATATTATGTTCTTTATTCTGCCAGGTCACTAATATGGAAATCTGAGTCAAACTAATCTGTATGTGAGAATGTTACATTTGATTTCAGTTGCTTAAGATCTAGTTCACCAAAAGCTTAAAATTTTTTAGAGGACAGAATAGAACTATGCCTCAAATGTATCTTTGGATCTGGAAAGAGAAAGACCCCAGAGATATTCTTTTGTTTTATTATTCAGCCACAAGCTCTGTGAATCATGGAAGATCTCTCTACACTCCCCCTCAACGACACACATGTTTTGAATGGCAGAGGTTTTCAGTTTAGATGCAGAGAAAAATTAGACAGAAATAAAAAGATTTCTCATGTATGTGTGATCCCATACTTGCACAGCCTCCCCCACTATCAACATCCCCACCAGAATGGCACATTTGTTAAAATTCATGAAATTACATTGCCACATTAGTATCACTCAAAGTTGATAGTTTACATCAGGGTTATTCTTAGTATTGCATTGTCTATGGGTTTCAACAAATGTACAATGAAATGTATCTGCCACTAATGTATCATTCAAAATAGGTTCACTGTCCTGAATATTCTTTGTAAATTGCCTATACATTCAACCCTCATCCTAACTACTGATCTGACTTTTTCTTACAAAAATTTTTTTCTATTTAATTGACACACAGTAGCTGTGCAGATTTATGGGGGCACAATATGATAATTAAATAAATGTCTACAATGTATAATGATCAAATTGGATAATGTAAATTTTCATTTCCTTGTAATTTCTTTGTGTTTGCAATCTTTAAACTCTTCTAATTCTTCATAATTTCTATAATGTTGCAAACTAGAATCATCCTGCTGTGCTATAGAACACTAAAATTTATTCATCTGTTTTAGCCACTTTTTCACTGCTGCGACCAAAAGACCTGGTGAGAACAATTAGATAGGGAAAAGATTGTTTGGGGCCTCATAGTTTCAGAGGTCTTAGTCTACAAATGGCGAATTCCATTCCTTGGGGTTCGAGGAAAGGCATGACATCATGGCAGAAGAGTGTGGTGGAGAAAAGTGGCTCAAGACATCACACAATGAAACAAAATCAGCTCACTAAATACATACCCCAAAGACATGCCCTCAGAGACCCCCTCCTCCACTCATACCCTATCTGCCTACAATTACCACTCATTTAACCCCTATCAAGGGATTAGTTTACTGATTAAGTTAAGGCCCTCATAACCTCATTTCACCTTTAAGCTATATTGCATTGTTTCACACATGAGCTTTGGGGATATCTCATATCTGAACTATAACATCCTCCTGACTTTTTTTGGTACCCATTAATTATTTTGTTATAGTAAAATTCACATAACATGAAATTCATCTTTATAATCATTCTAAGTGTATATAAATTAGTGTTATTTTGATGGTTGAACTTGGTTTTTTACAATGTGACTGGAGTGAGAAATGCCTAGAAAATAGGCACAACACAATTTTGGATGTGTTGGTGAGGAGCTTTCCAAAGGTGATTGGCAGGTAAGTCTGCAAAGTGAGGGGAAAATACTTGCTCTAGCTGTGGGCAATGCCTTCCAATAGGCTGGGGATCTGTGTGAAACTGAAAGTGGAAGAGGAAACTGTGAACTTGCTCATGAGCTTCATTTTTCTTGAGTAGGTGTGGATTTTAGCCTCTGCCATTGCCCACAAACATCAGACTCTAGCTTCTTCAGTCTTTGAATGCAAATTTGGAAAAGTGGGCTCTCCAGGGAACTTCCAGATCTTTAGCCTAGGACAGTGACCACATCATTGTTCCCTCTTATTCTAAGGCTTTAAGCTTCTTGGACTAAGCAGCTACCTAGTGTTTCCTTCACTCTGCAGACTACAGATAGCCATTCTGGTATTACCATGTCTCTGATATTGTAAGCTAATATATTAAACCACCTCTTGTAATTATATATATACTATATATATATATATATATATATAATTTTTGTTCTTTTCCTCTAGAGAACCCTAATACAGGTGTTAAATAGTTATAATAGTGTGTAACCAATCACCATCAACATTGTCCATACTTATATTTATAAAACTGAAACATTATACTTATTATATAGTGAATTGCTATTACCCTCTCTCCGAGTCCTTAGAAACCACTAGTTTTTCTATCTCTATGGTTTTGTTCATTCCAACTACCTCATATATGTAGTACTACTATACCTCATATAAGTACTACTCATATAAGTGAAATCACACAGTATTTATTATTGTATGACTAGCTTATTCCACTTAATTTCACCATGGTAAATCCATGTTGTGGAATATATCAAAATTTTCATTTCTTTATAAGAATGAACAATATTATATACATACACACATATACACATAATGCCACATATAATACAATATTATATATACAATATACATACATCTTATATTTTGCTTATCCATTCATCTGTTGATCAAAATAGCAAGATACAAAGTCAACATACAAGATAAAGTCAACATACAAGATACAAAGTCAAAATACAAGATACAAAGTCAATACTTTTAGATATACATAGAAATTAATTTCACAATTGAGGTGAAATTTGTACAACAAAAACTATAACACATTGTTGAATGAAATAATGAACATATAAATAGTGGAAACACATCCCATGTTCATAGGATGGAAGACATAATATTGTTAAGATATTTATAGTACCCAAAGCAATTTACCAATTCAATGCAATACCTAAAATAACCCCAAAGATTTTTTTTCAGATATAGAAAAACTCTTTATAAAATTCATATAGATTCTTAGGAAACCCCAAACAACCAAAACAATCTTGCAAAAGAACAAAGTTGGAGGACTTACACTTCTGATTTCTAAACTTACTACCAAGTTACAATAATCAAAATAGTGTGATCCTGCTATAAAGACAGACATGTAGATTAATTGAAAAAGTAAAAATCCTACAAATAAGCCCTCACATGTAGTCAAATGATTTTTGACCAGAGGGTTAAGACCATTCAAGGGAGAGAGGGCAATCTTTTCAACAAATGGTGCAAAGAAAACTGAATATCCACATGAAAACAATGATGTTAGATCTTTATTTAATACCAGAGACAAAAATCAACTCCAAATGGATTAAAGTCCCAAATGTAAGATCTAAAACTATGAAATTCTTAGAACACATAGGGCAAGAGTTGATGACATTGGATTTAGCAGTGGTTTCTTGGATATGAAATCAAATGAACAGGCAAAAAAAGATAAAATAGACAAATTATACTTGAAAATTAGAATAAAAATTTTGTATTAAAACTTGAGTATAAAACAACACATAGAATGAGGGAAAGTTTTTGTAAATCACATATCTATTAAGGATCAGTATCCAGAACATATAGAGAACTCTCAAAACTAAAAAGCCTATTCAAAAGTAAGCAATAATCATTGCCTTTTAATCAAAGAAATCTCTCTATAATTAGTGATGGGATATTCACTTTCTTTCCTACCATCCTCCAAAATTCAATGAGCAACTACCTTGCTTTCTGCAAAGCCATCTGCTTCCATTTGGGGAATGCCATGTTTCTTGTGGTATTATAGTGCCTTTATACTTCTCATAGGACAACTTAGAGGGTTCTGCCTTCCACTTTATTTGAATCTTCTCTTCTTTGAGGTTGGGGAACTCTTTCAGATTGGATGCATTCTCCTTCTTTCATATATGATGAGTTCTTCTTCCTTATAACATGACCATAAATGAAATTAATCATACCTTTTTTCCCTTCTTGCTATTTTCTAGAATTTAGTTCAAATTTTATTGTCTTTGATTCTTTTCCCCCCAAATTTTGTTCCTGCCTCATAATGAAAGTGATAGCAACATTACACTCTGAATTTTCACCCCCAACTTAGTGATGTGAGTCGCATCATAACATCTTTATTAAGGTTTTTTTTTTTTTTTTTTTTTTTTTGGTGGTGCTGGGGATTGAATTCAGGGACTTACTCTGCACGCAAGGCAAGCACTCTACCAACCGAGCTACATCCCCCAAACCAACATCTTTATTAAGTAAATTCATATTGAAAATATAAGGCCTCTGCACTAAACAATACAGTGGGTGCCAACCCCCATCATAGAGGAACAATTTGTAAACTATACAGCTAGAAAATGTGCTCCCATTGGCAAGTGACCTTTCAATATTGACAGGTATGTTAGCTATTTATTACTTTGACAATATGCCTGAGATAATTAAATAATTAAAAGCTTCGATATACTAGTAGGGAATTCTCTAGAAAAAGAAAAAAAGTGTTTAAACATCATGGGCTCTCTTGTATTTTCTTGAAACAATTTTCACAAAACAGTACTGAGGAAAGAAAAGCTCATGATCTAATACTTATCTTCTGTAATGAATAATGCATTCCTAATACTCATGGCAGTTATGGTTGTCATGAACTTTTCTTAGATTTCCAGAGACTCAAAAACAGTTTAATTCTTATACAATAACCAGTTTTGCTGAATTAATACACAGATACAAGGCCAAACAAACATGGTGAGTTTTAAAGTTTCTTTTAAGCAGTAAGATAGGTTACATGGTTATATCAAATGGTAGACCAAAAACACCACAAAGAATAATTTAGAATTATACACCTCTATATCTTTCAGTATTACAGGATTTAAACATTCACCTTTTGAATTTGGACCTGGATATATTATATAGAATGCTGAACTTTGTAGTAATACACTATAGTAATTAAGGAAATATAATACAGTTTTTAAGTCATACAATTGTACTTTTATGTTGATATCCAATGAAAGTGAATACATTTAGCCAAAGTTACTTTAACACATCCTTGCTTTCAAAATAAAAACATTTTATGACTATGGTCTATATGAAATTAATAATCAAAACATCATTTTAAAACTCTATAATAATTATTGTGGTAATATTTGATTCCAAACTATGGAAATAAACTCTCCTTGCCTTCCTTTTAATACATGACCCCAAGAAACAACTAAAAATGATGCAAATATTTATTTTTGGAGATATTTCTCAAAGTATATTATTTGAAAATTTAAATAATTACATAACCTATCTACCATTTTAAGTTATCCATATCTCTATATATTCTACAGATCTCTCCGCTATAAATTTAAGAAACATAAAACAGGTATATTAATAAATAAATATCATTAACACAAAATTATGATAAAATGCAAAATTAATCCTCAAAATGTGAATTCCTTTTGTGTTCTATGTTATATATGTCTAAGGAACAGTTTATATATTTTAAAAGTTGAAAGTTAAAGTTCTTTCTCTTTTTTCAGCAAGTCTAGAAGGAGATACAGAAGATCAAGTGCATGACATTGATCTGACATTGGAATACAATGGCAAGAAAACAATATAACACCAGGAATCTATGGAAGGAAAGAAATGTAAATCTAAGAATTGATAGCCAATTGAGAACCTCAGAGTGAATTGTACACTTTTGTCCATGCATTTGCTGATAACAGTGAAATAAACAGCATGTGTTATAATTCTATACAGCAATAAAACCACTTACAATATTTAAAGCATACCAAAATTCTGTTTTTCAATGACAGAATTTACCACTTTTTCTTTCCTTGTATGGAGTTTAACTATATTTTTGTTTCACATTTAAATAAAGACTGAGTAATACATAACAAAATATTTTCACATTGGAATTTGATTTTATAAACAATTAATACATCTGTGAGATATTACATTATATAGCACATCATTTAGAGTGTTCATATCAATGTTCCAATGTAGTCAACAGAATACAGACAAAATAGAACTCTTTTGCATTCTATTTTTAGTTTTATGCATAAATAAAACATAAATAAAATTTTTCCAGCAATATAAATTACCATGAAACATGCTATCAATGTTATTATGGTTCAGTCCATCTTTGCATCATTTTCTTGAGGATTGTGGAAGTTTGCTGTTAGTGTTGCCTGGTGAATGTACATCTTTTATTATTGATTTTGAATTTGCTTCCAGGAATGAATCAAAGATCTAGGTTTCTGAAGTAGCATGAGATGAGTGTATTACTTCTAACCAGGAAGTTTGTAATTTTACCATTGCACCATGCACTGTTTTCACCGACCATAGAGAATGAATCCTTACATTGCCTGCACTTAAATTTCATGTAATTCTTCTGTGTACTCCATTCAACTTTAATATACTCTTTCTGAACACTTTTGAATTTTGATTTTTTAAAGAACAAAGTCAAGAGATTAATTTAAATGAGTCCCTTTTTCAAGCAATGTGCAGATTTCTCACCCTTTGCAGAATAAAAATTTAATTATATTTTCTTTAAACTTCCTTATATGCTTACTGAGAGCCTTCTTGCACTATATATATTCTAATAGGTTATTCAGTGAAAGCTTGTTTAATTGAACTTAACATAATTATATCAAAGCTCTTCTCTTTCTACTTTGTTTCCTCCCTTTCTGAAGCCCAAAGGTCAGAATGATCTTAATTAATTTTCTGTGATTGTCATCAGCTAAAAGTTATAGAGAATGAGGTAAGAGGAGCCAAGGATCATTGACTGATAAAATTATGACTAATAAATTTCTTTCCTACAGAGGCCAAAATACTTCTTCAAATTTATGCAAGGTGAGGCTAAGTATTTTCTTCCATATGATAAACAAAATCTGTGCCTACTCTTTTCTTATTGTTATTCCAGTTTTGCCAAATAATGGTAAATATTTACCATTATTTTCATATTTAAGGTCATTTTTCTGATGTTGTAATATCCTTCTTCAATATAACTCAAAGATTATCTATAGCATTATTTGAGCAAGTTAGAATTAATTCATTTCTATAGTTTGTTTTTAAACCATATTAATTGTAGGGGAATAGAAAAATGCCTTGAATATAATAATGTAATTTGAAAAACATAACGAAAGACTAAGATAAATACATTTGATTCTTTACCATTAGAACACTTTCAAGTCAATCCTGAGGTTTTTAATTTTCTGTGTTAATGTGTCTTCTCTCAAACTGTAAATATTTTTATGGGCAATATTTTGATTATTCAACTTACTGATATTAATGCAAATGTTTTAAAGATTTTCAAACACATAGCTGAAATAATTGTTTTAACACATAAGTGAGATCATTAACACATAGCTGAAATTTTCAAAATTTGAGAAACAATTTATTCTATAAATAGAGAATCTATGAAGGAATTGACTAACATTTTAAAATATTTTTAAAATTGTCAATGGACCTTGATTTTATTTATTAATCTATTTACATGTGATACTGAAAATTGAACCCAGTACCTCATACATGCTAGGCAAATGCTCTACTACTGAGTTACCATCCCAGCCCAGAAATGATTAACATTAATTTAACGTGTTTCATTTAGGTGTTTCTTGTATTTTAAAATAATGATAATCACTCTGTCACTTTGAGAATCTATTAATTTTTATTCACAAATTCTTCCATTAAAAAGACCTCAACAAATTCTAACATACGTAAATCAGCCCAAGGATCTTGTTCAAAACTTCATAGACAAAGAAAACTATTGGATGTATGCTTCTCATACTATTAGACTCTCATTTACTCATCACAAAATTGCATTTAGTTGCAATAGTTTGCTTGCTGTAGTGGCAAACTATCACAAACTAGGTGGCTTAGACAACAGACAATTTTTATCTCAATTCCGGAGTAGAAATCCAAAATCAAAATGTTAGAAGGAAAACTTAATGAAACACTAACAGGGAGTACATCTGGATGCCAAAACAAAAAGTTCTGGTTGTGTATTTTATTTTGAGTGGAGAAAAGTCATTTCCAGCAGAGACTTAAAAGAAACAGAAAACAAGTCTCTCCTTCACTTCATAGTAAGAATAATGTACAGTGGGGGAAAGAATGATCCCCGAATGCACAAGCGTTTGGGTTTTGCACACCAGTTGTTCCTTTTAAGGATCCTGAGGAAGAGTCAGTCTGTATCTCTCCTTTACCTTCTGGTCGTTCGCAGTGACAATGAGGAGGTCTTGGGATGTCTATATTTGCTAATTAATTGCATTTACCCAAAAGCAAAATAAAATTTCTGTTGTTTCTGTAGCAAAAGGTAGTTTTCAAACTTGTTGCCAGAAGCTCAATGAAGTCAGGCTTCTACCATGGCTGAGGCTAGAATAAGGGCACTATTTTCTTGGTGATAACATTTAAAAGGGAATGCAGTTCCCTGAGAAAGAGTCCTGGATCGAAAAATGACAAGAAGCTTTTAAAAAAATAGTATCTCAAAGAGTCCACAATTTTTTTCCTACTATAAATGCTCTCAGGAAAGGAAGGTCAGTGCCTTAGAAGAGAAGCCCAGGTAAAACAATCCAGATGAGAGGAACTCGGTCTGGTCACTCCTTTAGTATTATTAGTAAGAACATAAGCTTCCTTGGAGAAAAGAATTTCACCTGTCTTATTCATTATTTCATCCAGAAGACAGAGTAGCACCTGGCTGAAAGCAAAAGCTCTTAGTAATATGAGAGAAATGTGTTTAGTAACATTTTGCTGAAATAAGATCCCAGCTCATATCACAAAAGAACCATGCACACTTTTTGGTGTTTAGGTAAGATAGCAGCAATTTTCTGTATGGTTTGGATTCCTCTTATTTCTGCATTGTTATGGTTCTGCTTTATCTCAGTGAGACTCATGAAAGGATGCTTTCTCTTAACTGATGTAACCTCTGCCTCTGTGGTTTGAATTGAACAGTTTAAGTGGACTTTATGTTTTTCCTCTCTGTTAGGTTCCATAGAATATCTTACACTAATCCATTGCTAGGGAATGTGTTCTTTTTGTTTGTTTAACTGTCTGCCTGCCAGACACAACTGGTGTGGATAAACTAAGCACTTTGTGCACTTTGTGATCATTATTTCACCCACTATGCATTATTCTTACTATGAAGTGAACGAGTGACTTGAGTTTTGTCTTCTGTCCAGCTGGAAATGGATTTTCCCACTCAAAAGAAAACACACAGCCAAAACACTTTGTATTGGCCTCTAGATGTATTCCCTAGTGGTGTTAACAGTTGCTGTATATCCACATCACATGGGTTGCCTGTTTATACTTGCTAAGTAAATATATAATTACTTCATATTAGGCTCTTTTAATACGCAATATATAAGGGAAATCATTCTTTCTTTGAAGCAACTGTGATGATATCTACCTATCTTTCAAAATATCATGCTATTCAAAGAAAATCTTCCAAATCTATTAAAAGTCAATTAAATGTGTTGCTTTGGGTTATTGTCCTCAGTGATTGAGCTATATCATTCAACTTGATTCTTTATCTTCTTCCATCCATCCCTTTCCCCACTAGGGGACAGATAAAACATAAAGTAATGATTACCACTATCTATCTAGGAACAGAAATTTTCAAGACAGGAAATACGAATTTTTTCTTTTTCAAATTTTCAGGCCTGTTTTTCTTTTTAAAATACGTTTTGCATCCCATTGATCTCAATAGTTGGTTTATAAATTTTACCATTACCTTCCTTGTTACATTGTCTAAAATATGGTAGTGATGTCAAAGAATGGAGGAGGCGTATGTGTGAGGACAGTAGTTGTAGGCAGAATACAAAAAGGGAAAAGGAAGATAGCTGCTTAAAATTCCAATCTCTGCTGTTCAACCAAGCAGACCAAAGGTAGTTGCTGTGTGAAAGCAGCCTGTAGCTATCTCACTTTGAGCCACCAAGAGGGAATCATCGTTTTGAGAAAAAAAAAAGGAAATAAGCAAAATTGCTTTGAGGGCTTGAAAAGGAGAAGCAATAATACAAGTATCAGTTGCTATATAAAAAAGAATTGTTGAGCAATAAAAGTTATTTTTAAAGATACCATAGAGGGTCGTAATGTGTTTTGAAACTGACTAATTTTGTTAAGTGAAAATATAATAATAAAATGAATATGTCAAAAATTTCAGAAATATCTAATAATATTTCTACATCTTATTTCTTTATGTCATGAAAAAGATAGCAAATAAAATAATAAAAGCTCTAATAAATACATCTCTTTCTTGCCTCCCATCCCAAGTTCTAGCAAATCCTTAGCTATCCAGTTTTTATTTCTAATATGACTCATTATCTTTTCTACATTGGCTTTTCTAGCCCTACAAAGCAAATTTCCAATAGACCTTGACACATTTTCACTTTCATTTAGGGGCGATAAATGCTCTGGCATGCACACAGATGGAAATTAATTTCATCTAAATGCTCTTAGGCTAGCTATCTGGAAATGTAAATACTCTTTCTGTAAATTTTGTTGCCAGAGGTTTTTCATTACTAGCAGGAGCTCTGACCAGATTATGAGAAAGCTGCAAAGTACTAATGAAAAAAAAAAAAGTAATCTGCTTTCTTTATCATGTTATCCATGAGTATCAGCTGCATCATTGTGTTAATAGGGAAATGTATCCACTTTTCACAAAGGTTTCCTCTGCAGCTTTGCACTAATGTCAAGTGATGGAAAAATGATCACATTTGATGAGTAAGATTAATCCCCAAAATGAGGCTTGTGAATGATGATGAGTTTTGTGCATCCAGCAGGGAATTCATAACTGCAAAGCTTAACTTGACACATCCTTTTAGTCCCTTGTCAAGAAACTACAAATCTAAATAATAGATATAGTTTATAATATGTGAACTTTCATGACTGACTTTATATGTAATTTTCATCAGTTTCTTATCTATATCATAATAGTTAGCCTTATTAAAACTTTTATATCTATTTCATTGACATATAAAATAAAATACACCAGTTTTCCTCTGCAATTTGATGAGCTTTTGCAAATGTGTCTTCTCAGGTAGCCACAGCTCCAATCAATCTATAGAATACGTCCATACATACAAAGAGTTTTATCATACCACCATGAAGTCAATTCTATACTCCAGCAGCCCATACATCCACTGATCTGCTTCCTGCCATTATTGATTCCTTTTAACTTTTTCAGGCTTGGATATAAATGGAGATATACCATTTGAGTTCTTTAGTATCTAGCTTCCTATACCAGCACAAAATCTTTTGTTGAAGATTCAAAAAATATTTCTATGAATGAATAATGAGTTATTCTTTTCATCATGATTCATTTCATCATATAAATATACCATGAAATTCATCTGTTGATGGACATATGTGATTTCTCCAGTTTGAATTAATATTATTAGAGTTGTTCTGATTATTTGTATATGGTTCTGAAACAAAGGATTTTATTTTTCTTGGGTAAATATCTATGGATGAATCGGTGGGTCACATTTTTTTAATGTACAAGTTTAACTTTATAAGCCATTATAAAACTGTTTTCCAAATATAAAATCAACAATGTCTTAGAGTTATAGTTACCACATACCCACTCCAATACTTAGAATTGGTAGGCATTTAAAAAATATTAGCCATTAGTGGGTGCATAGTCAGTATTTATTGGCAGCTCATTAAATTTTCATTTTTTGGTAACTAATGATGCTTAACATAATTTTATGTGGTTATTGACTTTAAAAATGCTTTCTTTATAAGTTATCTGTTATTTCTTTAAAAACTTAAAAATTCAATTGCCATTCTTATTTTGTATGATTTATAAATTTTATTGTGTATGACTTCTTTATGCATCCCGAATGTAAGTCATCTTACATTTAGGTGCATTGTTAATATTTTTTCTAGTCTGTGGTTTGCATTTTTGTTACATTTAAATATACATGCAGTAAATTTTTTAATTCTTTAAGTAAGCTGTAACTTACAGGAAAAATGCGAGTAGAAATAGAAGTTGCTTTCCAGAATAAATTGAGAGTAATTTGCTGCTGTGATGTACCATCAACCTTGAACATATTAGCTTACATCTCCTAAAAGCAAGAACATTCTCTTAAGTAACCACAACAGGACTCCCAAATTTATGTTTATTTTTGATGTGTTTTGAAGGAATTTTTCAGTTTTCAGTATATAAACCCTAAGTGCATTAGCAGGAACAACATTAACAAGAGTGCAATATATTTACAGTTATTTTCTTTTGATATGAAGCCAACATTTCTAAAAAATGCATGCATCTGTAGATGGATTCACTGAGCTTTGACAAATATAGGCAACTGTGTAACCAGACAGCTATCCTTGCTGTAGGGAACCTAGTTCTTACGTTTTGTAGGAAACCTTATTATGTAAAAACATAGAGGCATTGGAAATTTGCATGTTAGAAATATTACAACTGCTCCCCAGGGGAGCTCATACTCATAGTAAAGGTCGCACACAAACTCTCCAGATTGTGACCCTACGTAAGTGAGACCTGAGCCTGCCTCTACTTCCGCTCCAGAGTTCCTATTCACTGGCAGGAGTGCAAGAGAGGGCCAAAACAGTCCTCAGGAGCCACCTCAGGAGCCCCAGCCAAAGCCACTCCCACTGCCCTCTAGAG
>PVHX01003680.1:117652-139472 GCA_004024805.1 Geosciurus inauris | reverse complement strand
GGATTAGGACCATACTTCCTTAACAAGACTCCTATAGCACAAGAAGTAAAATCAAGAATCAACAAATGGGATGGATTCAAACTAAAAAGCTTCTTCTCAGCAAAAGAAATAACCAATGAAGTGAACAGAGAGCCGACATTCTGGGAACAAATCTTTGCCATGCACACATCCAATAGAGCACTAATCTCCAGGATATATAAAGAGCTCAAAAAAACTTAGCACCAAAAAAACAAACAACCCAATCAATAAATGGGCCAAAGAGCTGAACACAAACTTCACAGAAGAAGATATACAATCCATCAACAGACATATGAAAAAATGTTCAACATCTCTAGCAATCTGAGAAATGCAAATCAAAACTAGCCTAAGATTGCATCTCACACCAGTCAGAATGCCAACTATCAAGAATACAAACAACAATGAGTGTTGGCGAGGTTGTGGGGAAAAAGGCACACTCCTACATTGCTGGCGAAACTGCAAATTGGTACAACCAATCTGGAAAGCAATATGGAGATTCCTTAGAAAACTTGGAATGCAACCACCATTTGACCGAGCTATCCCACTCCTCGGTCTATACCCAGAAGACTTAAAAACAGCGTACTACAGTGCTGCAGCCACTTCAATGTTTATAGCAGCTCAATTCACATTAGCTAAACTGTGGAACCAACAAAGATGCCCTTCTATAGATGACTGGATAAAGAAACTGTGGTATATATACACAGTGGAATATTACTCAGCAATAAGAGAGAATAAAATTATGGCACTTGCAGGTAAATGGATGGAGTTGGAGAATATCATGCTAAGTGAAGTAAGCCAATCTCAGAAAACCAAATGCCGAATGTACTCGTTGATAACTGGATGCTGATCCATAATATGGAGAAGGACATGGGAACAATGGTGGATCTCTGTTCACAGAGGTGTAAGGGGGGAGGGGGGATGGGGACAGTAATGGTGGTGGACTATGACGGTCATCATAGCCTTAACTTTATGTATGACTGCATATATGTTGTGATTCTATACAACTTACAACTAGAGAATTGATATGTTATCCTCTATCTATGTACAATGAATCAAACTGCACTCTGTTAACCTGTAAGCCTAAATAGAAGAAATAAATAAAATATGAAAAAAAGGAAAGTCTCAAAAATTTCTGCTAAAAATAAAAAGATGGATTAATATAAGATTCACTGAGAACTAAACTTGGCAGCTAAAATTGAATGTAATGGAGTAAGGACAAATTCAAAGGAAAATCTAGGGTTAATCCTGGGAGGCTAGTAGTAATCCTGGGAGGCTAGTGGCTCAGCTATGGAACCAACCTAGATGTCCATCAACAGATGAATGCATAAAGAAATTTTGGTACATATACAGAGCGGAATATCACTCAGCCATAAGGAAGAATAACTTTATGGCATTTGCCAGCAAATGGATGGATCTGGAGAATATCATGCTAAGTGAATAAACCAATCCCAAGCATTTGCAACAACATAAGCAAGAAAAATCATTAGATATCATTAATGAGTAATTTTAATCATGTTTTGCTAAAGGTGTTGGCAGGACATCTAAAGCTGTGATGTGAGGCAGGAAATTAGACTGGGTGTTTACTCTGCACAAAAATCAACTCTTAAGTGGATAAAAGACCTAAAAATTAGATCAAGAACCCTGCACCTACTAGAAGAAAAGGTAGTCCCAGCACTTCACCATATTAGCACAGGAATTGATTTCCTGAACAAGACTCCTAAAGCACAAGAAATAAAATTTTTAAAAATCAATAAATGGGATGATATCAAACTAAAAAGTTTCTTCATGGCAAAGAAAACAATCAAGAATGCGAAGAGAAAGCCTACAGAATGGGAGAAAATCTTTGCCACCTGCACCTCAGATAGAACACTAATCTCTAGGATGCAAAAAGAACTCAAAAGTCTTAACACCAAAAAAATTCACAAATTAAACCAATCAATAAATGGGCAAAGGAACAAAATGGACCTCCTCAAAAATGCATAATTAATAAACACATGATAAAATGTTCAACGTCTCTAGTAATTAAATAAATACAAATTGAAACTACACTGAGATTCCATCTAACTCCAATCAGAATGGCAACTATCAAGAACACAAATAAATCAAATGTTGGCAAGGATGTGGGGAAAAGAAAACTCATTCACTGCTGGTGGGACAGCAACTAGTGCAACACCTCTGGAAAGCAGTATGGAGATTCCTCAAAAAACTAAGAATGGATCCACCATTTGACCCAGTTATACCATTCCTCAGCATATATCCAAAGGATTTAAAATCATCATACTATAGTGACAGAGCCACATCAATGTTTATAGCAGCACAATTCACAGTAGCTAAGCTATGGAACCAACCTAGATGTCCATCAACGGATGAATGCATAAAGAAATTTTGGTACATATACAGAATGGAATATCACTCAGCCAGAAGGAAGAATGACTTTATGGCATTTGCCAGCAAATGGATGGATCTGGAGAATATCATGCTAAGTGAATAAACCAATCCCAAAAACCCAAAGGTCAAATGTTGATCAAATGCTGATATATGGAAGGTAAACCACAATAAATGGAGGAATGGAGAAGAGAATATCAGTAGATTAGACAAGGGAATGAAAGAAAGGGAGAGGGATAGGAATAGGAAAAGCTGTAGAATAAATCTAACGTAGTTTTCCTATGTACACAAATGAAAATGCCTAAGTGAATTCCACAATTGTGCCCATCCACAAGAATGAGATTCTAATTAGAATAAGATATATCCCATGCTTGTATAGTTTTATCAAAGTGAATTCTAGTGTCAGAAAGAAGACTAAGAAGAACCAATAAAGTAAAAAAATAAAGAAGTGAGTGTTTAGAGTTCAGGAGAGAAGTCAAGATCTGAGGTGTGAATTTGAAACTTATCTACATAGAATAATGGAAACTATGGAAATGCATGGAATTCTTAAAAAAACAAAAAAAAAGAAAATACATATACATGGAATTTTAGCAAGTCACACATTTTATAGCATACTTTTTTAGTTGCACAAAAGGTCTGCTGCTAAGATTAGCAGAGGCTAATAGCCCTTTTTGGTGGAAGAACCACATCATCATACATACCAGAAATATTCCGCATTAGGATTCATATAGAAAAGAGCACAACTCCTGAATTCCCTCCTAATAAGTACTTCAGGATGTCTTGCCAACAATTAACTAAGCAAACACAAGGTTAGAGCTCTAGAAAGATACCCAAAGCAGATGACTTCACTTTTATAAAAAAATAATAATAATAATGCATCTTGAGTCCATGTATATTTTTTATACTCCCAAGTTAGCAGAAATGTAGCTTTTTTTTTTTTTTTTTTTTTTTTTTTGGTACCAGGGATTGAACTCAGGAGCACTCGACCCCTGAGCCAGGTCCCCAGCTCTATTTTGTGTTTTATGTAGAGACAGGGTCTTACTGAGTTACTTTAGAGCCTCGCCATTGCTGAGGCTGGCTTTGAACTCGCGATTCTCCTGTCTCAGCCTCCCTAAGTGCTGGGATTACAGGCTTGAGCCATCGCGCCTGGCTTAGAAATGTAGCTTTGTGCAGAACCTGTTATGGTGATCCTGATTCAGGAGGAGCCATTGAAGCCAAAGTTAATCACAATTTGTCAAGTTGTTAACTTTTATTGTAAGCAGTATCCTTCTTACCAAATTCATATCAATATTTAATGTTTTATACAGTGAAAATATGGCGAGGAAAGGATTGCCATGAGGGAAACAGATATGAATTCAAAGCCATATTCTTCTAAAAGTAGAACTACTGATGAACTATTTCTTGGGAAGTGTAATGGTTCGTTTCCAGTGTTAACTTTGACAGGTCAGATACTTGGTCAAACATTTTTCTGGATATTTCTGTGAGGGTGTTTTTGGATGAAAGTTATGTTTAAATCAAACCTAGCATTCCTTACATGTTTTTAATTTTGTTATTTGTCTTACAATTGAACACTCAAGTGAGTAAAGATTAATGATTGATATCTCTATATATATTCACACAAATATGTACACACACACATATATATACACTATTGGTTCTATTCTCTGGAGAACACTAACTAATATAAAAAGGATACAGGAATAAAACAATATAACTTCAAATGATACACAGAAATTGAAAACTATGATCCACATTATTTGGAAAGAAGCAATCTAGTCAACAACTAAATAGTGGAAAGCTAACTAACTGATTGAGGCATTAAATTGGTTGAAATAAACTGATCAAAAATGAAGATTCCATTCTCCAACTTTCTTCCCTCCTTGGTAATTTTTATATATCATTGGCAGTTTTCCAAACAGATATTTTTGTCTGTTGTTCATAATGTAAAGGGATTACTCCTACCTTTAATCATTTATTTCCCATTCATTTTCTTACATTTTATGATAGTGAAAATTTAAAAACATTTTTTCATCAATCAAAATCAGACTTTGTACATCAACTGACAAATCAAGATCTCACATAATTCCAAAATTTTAACAGTATCTCCATTTTATATAGATTTTTATAATATTTGATGTTATTCTCTCCCTTTTATATAAAAATAAGTGGAAAACAGTAAATTAAAAGTCCAAACGTGACATAAAATAAGCATAATTAAGATGGAGATCATTTGGCATTCTAAGAAAGGAGAATGTACAACTTTTGTCATATAACCATTCATATTTACTCACTTTAATGTTCAGTTGTAAGACAAAAAACAAAATTAAAAACATGTAAGGAATGATAGATACATCAAATATGATTTGATTGGCAAAATATATTTGGAGATTTTATCATATTTTCAGCTTTTGGGGACTGGAATGCCCCTCATGGTATGTGTCTGTTGCACAACTTTTCACTTTCAATCTCCTCACATATTTTTAGGAACATATAATCTTAGAGTAGTACTTCTCAAACTTTAATGTGCACATAAATCACCTGGAGATCTTACTAAATTATAGATGCTATTCCATTGAATCTGGGGTAGTGCATGAGATTCTGTATTTCTAACACGGAGAATACTGCTCCACAAGCCACACCTGAGTAGTAAGGGTACAGAAAACTGTGTATTTCATGTTCAAAATAATATAAATTATATATGTTGTATTAATTATAATTCTCCAGAGGAATAGATCCAATAGAATATAGATGTATATATGTATATATATAGAGAGAGATATACAGATATATAGATATAGATATATTAAATTGGCTCACACAATCAGAGAATGAATATTCCCAAAATGACTGTCTGTAGGATGAAGAGATGAGGAAGTCAGTAGCTGCTCAGTGAGAGAAGCTAGAAGCCTCAGAAAAAAAGGGACCAATGATGCAGTTATGATGCAGTTCCTACCCAAGCCTTAAGGCCTAGAAGCCCACTAGAGAGTCACTGGTACAAGTCCACACTTGAGAAATTAGAGTCTGATGTTTGCAGGGAGCAGCAAAAAACACATCTACTCAACAGCAGATGAGTATACAGGTACTAATAAGCTTTGTCCTTTTTTTTTCCATCTAGCCCCCAGTCTGTTGCTTGATTCTGCTCATGTTTGGGGTGGGTCTTCCCCCACTCAGTTAGCTGACCCATACACCTATTATTTCTTGAAAGACCTTCACAGAAGTGTGCTCAGCCAATTTTCTAGGCATCTGTCCATCCAGTCAATCTGACAACCAGAGTTAACCATCAGATGGACAGAGAAAAAAAGAGATACGAATATATACTTCATGATCAAAAGTGCATAATGGTATAGCCAGTTATGTGCACAAGGGCCCTCATCGAGGAGAAGGGAACCAGAGTTCTAGACTGGGCTGAGCTTGGTATAGAGTACAGAGTTGTGCATACGAACACTACAAACACTGCTTCACCCATGGTTCACTAGATTAAAAAACAAAAACAAACAACAACAACAACAAAAAGCAATAACAGATATTACTCAATCCAACCACTGTATTTTAAACCAAATAGTCTTCATCCAATTTTGCTCATTTTTCTGTGGTTGATCCTTCAAATACCTGGTAATGGCTCAACTGTCATCTCTTTAAAGATTTTCTCATCACTTAAAATAGGTTACTCTCCTATGCCTACTTTACAGTTTTCTGTGACTGAGTCAAATTTTAGGATTAAAAATTTATATTGATTATAAATATTTTAAAACTGCCATAAATATTTTTCTTATTTACCAAAATGTTGTAATCACTCTGGCATTTTCAAGCCACCAACTATATGAGGGAAGAATACAGAACTATATATTATTATAACTATAAAATTTAATGAATTATTATAAACAAAATGTGTGAGAAACCAGCACCCAGGATAGAAATAGTAGGTACAGTCATCTCCCAAAGAAGCCCTCATGCCTCTTTCCAATCATTACCTCATCCCTTCCTCTTATAAGTTATTTTCACCCTGACATTTATTTTAGTAACTTCCTGGCTTGTCTTTTAGTGTTAGCACTGACATGCACTCTAATTTAGGATCATTTTGCCTGTTTTTGAACTTTGGGACTTATACAGTTTATATTATTTTGTGTTTACTTCATTTGGTTCAATATTGCTTTTTTTTATAGATGACTCTAAGTTACTCTGTGGAGCTGTAGTCTACTCATTTAGTTTACTATAAAGTATTCTGTTGTATGAAGATTCTGTTGTACCACAATTTATTTAGCTGTTCAATGTTGATGGATATTTGGGTTGATTCATTTGGGTTTTAAAATTAACATTATAAATGTGAAACTTCTTATCAAATAGACACACTTTTGTAAGGTATACATCTAAAAGCAGAATTGCTAGGTCATAGGATATGGAATCTTCCGTTTTTCTGGATGATATCAAACTGTTCAAAGTTGTTGGGTCAATGTATATTCCTTCAAACAGTATATCAGTATTGTCATGTTCCACTTCTGTGCCAAATCTTCTATTATCTATCTTTTAAGTAAATTTTAGTAAGTAGCTAGTGATATCTTATCATGGTTTCATTTGTATTCCTCCTGATTATTAATGAGGTTAAGTATCTTTACATTTGTTTTTTGAATATTTGGATAAATTTTTGTTGCAAAATACCTATTCCAGATTCTTTGGCTATTGTGTATTTTTATTGATATTTTGGAAATTAGACCAATATAAATTAAATGTGTTCAAATACTTTCTTCATTCCCTATTTTGACTTTCTATTATCTTTAATATTTTCAATGAACAGTTGTTATTAATTTTGATGTAGTACAAGTTATCAATCTTTTCTATACTTTGGTGTCTTCTTTAAGACCAGGACCCAAAGTCAATAAAATACTCTTCCACATTTTCTTAGAAAGAATTGTGCCTTTAACACTTAGGTCTGTAATCATCCTGGCATTGATCTGGGTTATGAAGTGAAATAGAGGAATATTTTGTTTGTTTTCGATGTGGATATCCAAATGTTCCAGGACCATGTGCTGAAAAGATTATTCTTGCCAAAGATGATTCCTATAACATTCCTTTAACTCGCCATTTGGGCATATGCATAAGCAGAGGGGTTTTAGAGAATTACTGTAGATTATCAAATTTAAGTAGATGATAATGCCAATTATAGTTGTTCTTCCAAAATGTAGTCTTATAATGGAACAAGTTGACATAGCTCCGGGTACTTGGTATCTAGCTCTTGACCCAGCAAATTATTTTACTCTGTATCAATTTGCAAAGACCACTAGAAGCAAGTACAATCTTCACACTTTCACTTTTGGACTCTGTCTTACTTTAGGATTATATCAGCTTTCTGGCTATATGACATAATTTAGTATTTAAAGACATTCATTTTAATATCCCATAAAACATGCTAACTGTACCTAATGAATGAAGAAAGCACTCCAAATGCCTTTGAAGACTCATTTCTAAAAGATGGAGGGAGATAAAACCTACAAAAATTCAGAAAACTATCAGCATGGTGAAGTTTTTAGGCGTCCACTGCTTTGAGGTGTATCCCAGAATATCCCATTGTAAAGATAAGATGCTTCACCTTGTACTTATACATTGAAGTATAATGCTTCCTAGGCACCTTTGGTATTTGGAATCAGTGTATCCCATATTTGAATGTGGTACTCTGACCTATTAACCCTTGGAATTCCAGTTTTGAGTAGAGCCCAGAGTAATAAGGCTACATCTCCAGACTATAGTGCAAGCTGCTATGCTACTTGGTCTTATAACTCAGAAGATACAGTGGTGCTTAATAGAGAAATGGCATATGGTGAGCCTGCACAAGCCCAATACAGCCTTAGGATTTTAAATCAAAGACCCTCTTCTTAAAAAAAAAAAAAAAAAAAAAAAAAAAAAAAAAAAAAAAAAAAAAAAAAAAAAAAAAAAAAAAAAAAAAAAAAAAAAAAAAAAAAAAGCACTCCTAGCTTGCTACTGAATCTCAGATGAATCTGAACTTACACTTATGACATCAATTGACTGTGGGAACTGAGCTATATATCATGAACTGGATATTGTTTTTTCCATGAAATCATAAACTTGGGCATGTACAAATTAAATGATACATACAAAATCAGGCACCAGCAGGCACTGAAAACAAATGTAAGCTCCATGATGAAGAAATTCAGTTATCTATAATGCCTACTCCTCCTGCACAGCTTCTTCTTCCTCAGTCCACACCAATGGTCTCACGAGGATTATCTGTAACTTGGTAACTGAGGAGGAAAGAAGTCAGACCTAGTTTACAGGTGGTTCTTCACAGTATGCTTCAGCAATTACCACTCCAATATGTAATGTCTATGCAAGACAGAAGCAAAGAAAAATCTCAGTGAGCAGAACTTCTTCAGGTGGAACTTCTGATTATAAAGTTTCTCTTTATATAGGTAAAGAGAAATTCTGAGGTTTATATCTACAGGATTTCATGGCCAGTGGCCAAGAGGTTAGCCTAAGACTTTCAAAAAACAAGGTCAGAAGACTGATGGCAAGAATATCTGAGGCAGAGATAAATGAATGGGCCTCTAACAATAAGCTCAAAATTTGAGGATATTTGTGTCCCATGTTATATTTATCAAAGGACAACCACTGCAGAGAAAGTCTTCATTAATCAAGTGAATAGGATGACTCATCCTGACATCAGTCATTCTCTTTCACTAGTACCCCATACTTGCTCAGTGGACTTATGTACAAAGCAAATACGAACTCAATATGCATGGACTCAGTAACAAGAAGTTCCTCTCATCAATTTGAACTTGCTCTTGTCACTGCTAAATGCCTATCCTGCTAGGAACAAAGACTGAGTCACCAAGAGCCTCACTTCCTGGGAAACACCAGCTACCTTGTGGCTAATTATATTGGATCCCTTCTCTAATGTAAGTACCTGCAACTGGTCCTTACTAAAATAGATACATGTTATGGATATGCCTCTGAAGTCCCTTCCTATAATACTACTAGCCACAATCTTATAGATGTAGTATTCTTCATTTAAATTCTAAATAAGAAAATCATTTTACAGCAAAACAAATGTAGCAGTAGGACCATGACTTTAAAATCCATAGTTTTCTCCACGTACCAAGTCACGCCCAGAAGAGGCTGGATTGATTGACTAATATAATAGCCTACTAAATCTCAGTTATTAGGTTAAGGGGGAGACAAGATCCTCAGGGTTGAGGTGCTCTCAAAGAACAGGTACCATATTTTGAGCCAGTGAAAAACATATGATATTATTTCTTTCATTGTCAGAACGCGAGTCCAGAATGAAGAGATAAAAACAAGACTGATTCTTCTCAATATTAAACTCAGTATCTCTCTCAGAATTTTGTATTCTTACCCTTATGAAGTTGGGCTAGACTGATTTAGAGCTCTTAGTTCATAAGGAAGAAAATGCTCTTTTTTAAATTTTTATTTGTTCTTTTAGTTAAACATGACAAAATACCTATCATACATACATGGAGTATAACTTCCCATTTTTGTGGTTGTACAACATGTGAAGTGACACTTGTCATATATTCATATATGAACGTAGGAAAGTTATGTCCCATTCATTCTACTGCCTTTCCCATTCCCATCCCCCTTCCCTTTTCTCCATTCCCCCAGTCCCAATCTGGTGAACCTCCCACACCCTCACCTATTGTGACTCAGCATCCTCATATCAGAGAGAACATTTGGCCTTTGGTTTTTTGTATTGCTTATTTCACTTAGCATGCTATTCTCCAGATCCATCCATTTACTAGCAAATGTCATAAAGTCATTCTTCTTTAAGGCTGAGTAATATTCCATTGTGTATATGTACCACATTTTCTTTATCCATTCATCTGTTGAAGGGCACCTAGGTTGGTTCCATAGCTTAGCTATTGTAAATTGAGGTGCTATAAATATTGATGTGGCCCTGTCATTCTAGTATGCTTATTTTAAGTCCTTTGGGTATACACTGAGGAGTGGGATAGCTGGGCTCAATGGTGGTTCCATTCCAAGTTTTCTGAGGAATCTCCATACTGTGTTCCAGAATGGTTGCACCAATAATGCAGTTCCACCAACAATGCATGAATGTACCTTTTTGCCCACATCCTTGCCAACATTTATTGTTATTGTATTCTTGATAATTGCCATTCTCATTGAAGTAAGATGGAATATGTGTAGTTTTAATTTGCATTTCTCTAACTGCTAGTGATGCTAAACATTTTTTTCATATATTTGTTGACCATTCATATTTCTTCTTCTGTAAAGTGTCTGTTTAGTTCCTCTGCCTATTTATTGATTTGGTAAAATTTTTTTGGTGTTAAGTTTTTTGAGTTCTCTATATATCCTGGAGATTAATGCTCAATCTGAGGTACAGGTGACAAAGATTTTCTCCCAGTAAGTAGGTTTTCTCCATATTCTTGATTGTTTCCTTTCCTTTGAAGAAACATTTTAGTTTGATACCATCCCATTTATTGATTCTTTATTTTTTTAATTTAGTTATTTTAATTTTTAAAAACAAAAGAATGCATTTCAAGCCATAGAACACATATGGAATACAATTTTCCATTTCTCTGGTTATAAAAAAGATAAAGTCACACCATTTGTGTCTTCAACATGTACCTAGGGTAGTGATGTCCATCTCATTCCACCATTTTTGCTACCCCCATTCCCCCTCATTTCCCCTATCTCCCCTTTGTCCTATCCAAAGTTCCTCCATTTCTCCCATGCTCCCCACATCCACCCCCATTATGTATCATCATTCACTAATCAGCAAAAACATTTGGCCTTTGTTTCTTTGGGATTGGCTTACTTTATTTAGCATGATGTTCTCTAATTCCATCCATTTACCTGCAAATGTCATAATTTTATTCTTTTATTGCTGAGTAATATTCCATTGTGTATATGTACCATAGTTTCTTTATCCGTTCATCTATTGAAGGGCATCTAGGTTGCTTCCATGGTTTAGCAATTGTGAATTGAGCTGCTATAAACATTGACGTGGCTGCATTACTGTAGTATGTTTTTTTTGGTTTTTTTTTTTTTTTTTTTGGCACCAGGGATTGAACTCAGGGGCACTTGACCCACTGAGCCACATCCCCAGCCCTATTTTGTGCTTTATGTAGAGTCAGGGTCTTACTGAGTTGCTTAGCGCCTTGCCGTTGCTGAGGCTGGCTTTGAACTCATGATTCTCCTGTCTCAGCCTCCCTAAGTGCTGGGATTACAGGCTAGTATGCTGTTCTTAAGTATTTAGTGTATAAACTGAGAAGTGAGACAGCTGGGTCAAATGGTGTTTTCATTCCAAGTTGTTTAAGAAATCTCCATACTGCTTTCTAGATTGGTTGCACCAATTTGCAGTCCCACCAAAAATATATGAGTGTGCCTTTCCCCCCACATCCTTGTCAACACTTCTTGTTGCTTGTATTCTTGATAATTGCCATTCTGACTAGGGTGAGATAAAATCTTAGAGTAGTTTTGATTTGCATTTCTCTAATTGCTAGAGATGTTGAACATTTATTCACATATTTGATTGTATATCTTCTTCTGAGAAGTGTCTATTCAGCTCCTTAGCCCATTTAATGATTGGGTTGTTTGCTTTTTTGGTGTTAAGATTTTTGAGTTCTTTATATATCCTGGAGATTAGTGCTCTATCTGATATGCATGTGACAAAAATTTGCTCCCAGAATTTAAGCTCTCTGTTTACTTCATTGATTGTTTCTTTTGCTGAGAAGAAGCTTTTTAGTTTAAATCCATCCTGTTTATTGATTTTTTATTTATTAGGAGTCTTGTTAAGAAAGTTGGGGCCTAATCCAATGTGATGAAGATTTGGGCCTACTTTTTCCTCTATTAGGCATGTCTCTGGTCTAATTCCAAGGTCTTTGATCCACCTTGAGTTGATTTTTGTGCATGGTGAGAGATAGGGGTTTAGTTTCATTTTGCTGCATATGGATTTCCAGTTTTCCCAACACCATTTGTTGAAGAGGCTATCTTTTCTCCAGTGTATGTTTCTGGCACCTTTAGTATGAGATAACTGTATTTATTTGGGTTTATCTCTGTGTCTTCTATTCTGTACCATCAGTCTATGTGTCTATTTTGGTACCAATACCATGCCATTTTTGTTACTATAGCTTTGTAGTATAGTTTAAGTTCTGATAATGTGATGCCTCCTGCTTCACTCTTCTTACTGAAGATTGCTTTGGCTATTCTGGGTCTCTTATTTTTCCAAATGAATTTCATGATTGCCTTTTCTATTTCTATAAGAAATGACATTGGGATTTGAATTGGAATTGCATTGAATCTGTATAGCACTTTGGGTAGTATGGCCATTTTGACAATATTGATTCTGCCTATCCAAGAGTATGGGAGATCTTTCCATCTTCTAAGGTCTTATTCAATTTCTTTCTTTAGTGTTCTATAGTTTTCATTGTAGAGGTCTTTCACCTCTCTTGTTAGATTGATTCCCAAGTTTTTTTCTTTTTTTTTTTTGAAGCTACTGACTAAAGTCATTTCCCTGATTTCTCTTTCAGAGGATTCATCACTGATGTATAGAAATGCATTTGATTTAGGGGTTTGATTTTATATCCTGCAAATTCATTGAATTCATTTATTAATTCTAGAAGTTTTCTGGTGCAATTTTTTGGATCCCCTAAGTATAGTAGTATCAGTCATTGGCAAATAATCATAGTTTGAGTTCTTCTTTTCCTATTTGTATCCCTTTAATTTCTTTCATCTAATTGCTCTGGCTAGAGTTTCAACAACTATGTTGAATAGAAGTGGTGAAAGAAGGCATCCCTGTCTTGTTCCTGTTTTTTAGAGGAAATGTTTCCAATTTTTCTCCATTTAGGCTGACGTTGGCCTTGGGTTTAGCATAGATTGATTATATAATGTTGAGGTATGTTCCTACTATCCCTAGCTTTAAACATGGAAGGGTGCTGTACTTTATCAAATGCTTTCTATGCATCAATTGGTAATATCATATGATTCTTATCTTTAAGTCTATTGATATGATGGACTACATTTATTAATTTCCATATATTGAACCAGCCTTGCCTCCATGGAATGAACCTCACTTGATCATGGTGCACTATTTTTTTAAAATGCTTTTGTATGTGATTTGCCAAAATTTTATTGAGAATTTTTGCATCTATATTCATCAGAGATATTGGTCTGAAAATTTCCTTCTTTGATGTGTCTCTGTCTGGTTTTGAAATCAGGGTGATACTAGCCTCGTAGAATGAGTTTGGAAGGGTTCCTTCCTTTTCTATTTCATGGAATAATTTGAGGAGTATTGGAGTTAGTTCCACTTTGTAGGTCTTGTAGAATTTGGCTGAGAATCCATCTGGTCCTGGGCTTTTCTTAGTTGGTAGGTTTTTGATGGCATCTTCGATTTTCTTGCTTGTAATTGATCTGTTTAAGTCGTAAATGTACTCCTGGTTCAGTTTAGGTGGGTCATATGCCTCTAGAAATTTGTCGTTTTCTTCAAGATTTTCTATTTTACTAGAGTATAAATTTTCAAAATAGTTTCTAATTAGCCTCCGTATTTCAGTAGCGTCTGTCAGGACATTTCCTTTTTCATCAAAAATTTTAGTAATTTAGGTTTTCTCTCTCCTTCTTTTTGTTAGGGTGGCTAAGGGTTTGTCAATGTTATTTATTTTTTCAAAGAACTAGCTTTTTGTTTTGTTAATTTTTTTGAATTGTTTCCTTTGTTTCAATTTCATTGATTTCAGTCCTGATTTTAATTATTTCATGTATTCTACTTATTTTGTTGTTGGTTTGTTCCTCCTTTTCTAGGGCTTTAAGATGTAGTGTCAAGTCATTTATTTGTTGACTCTTTCTTCTTTTAATAAATGAGCTTAATGCAATGAACCTTCCTCTTAGCACTGCCTTCATAGTGTCCCACAGATTTTGATATGTCATATTGGAGTTCTCATTTACCTCTAAGAAGTTTTTTTATCTCCTCCTTGATGTCTTCTGTTACCCATGCATCATTCAATAGCATATTATTGAGTCTTCAGGTGTTGGAGTAGCTTCCTTTAAAAAAAAAAAACTGTCATTAATTTCTAATTTTATTCCATTGTGGTCAGATAGAATGCATGGTAGTATCTCTATTTTTTTTTTTTTTTTTTTTTGTATTTGTTAAGACTAGCTTTGTGGCACAGCATACGATCTATTTTGAAGAAGGATCCATTTGCTGCTGAGAAAGAAAGTGCATTCACTTATTGAAGGATGGAGTATTCTGTATATGTCTGTTAAGTCTAGATTATTCATTGTTTTATTGAGTTCTATGGTTTCTTTTTTTGTTTTTTGTTTGGAGGATCTATCCAGTTTTGAGAGGGATATGTTAAAGTCACACGGTATTATTGTGTTGTAGTCTATTTGATTCTTGAAGGTGAGAAGGGTTTGTTTGACATACATAGATGCCCCATTGTTTGGGTCATAGATATTTAAGATTGTTATGTCTTGTTGATGTATGATTCCCTTAAGCAGTATAAAGTGACCTTCTTTGTCCCTTTTCACTAACTTTGGTTTGAAGTCCACTTTATCTGATATGAGGACGGAGATGCCTGCTTGTTTATGCAGTCCATGTCAGTGATACATTTCTTCCCACCCTTTCACCTTCAGTCTGTGGACGTCTTTTCCTGTGAGATGAGTCTGTTGGAGGCAGCATATTGTTGGACCTTTTTTAAAATCCAATCTGCCAGTCTATGTCTTTTAATTGATGAGTTTAGGCCATTGACATTCAGGGTTATTATTGAGACATGGTTTATATTCCCAGATATTTTGGCTTAGTTTTAGCTTCTAACTTGACTAGGTTTCTCCTTTGATTGGCCTTTCCTTTAGTGTAATTCTTCCCTTTGCAGGTTTTCATTATTGTTTTTCATTTCCTCCTCATGGAATATTTTGCCAAGAATGTTCTGTAGTGCAGGCTTTCTTGCTGTAAATTCTTTTAACTTTTGTTTATCTTGGAAAGTTTTTATTTCATCATCAAAGCTAAAACTTAATTTTGCTGGATATAAGATTCTTGGTTGGCATCCATTGTCTTTCAGAGCTTGGTGTATGTTGTTTCTAGCTCTTCTAGCTTTAAGAGTCTAGGCTGAGAAGTCTGCAGAGATACTAATTGGTTTCCCCCTATATGTAATCTGATTCCTTTCTCTTGTGGCTTTTAAGATTCTCTCCTTATTCTGTATACTAAGCATTTCCATTATAATGTGTCTTGGGGTAGATCTGTTGTGATTTTGTACATTTGGTATCCTGTAAGCTTCTTGTATTTGATTATCCAATTTGTTCTTCATGTTTGGAAATTTTTCTGATATTATTTTGTTGAATAGATTGCTCATTCCTTTGGTTTGAAATTGTATTCCTTCTCTATCCCAATGATTCTTGAATTTGGTCTTTTCATGTTATCCTATAATTCTTGGATGTTCTGCTCATGGTTTCTTACCATCTTCACTATGTGGTCAACTCTATTTTCAAGATTAAATATTTTGTCTTCATTGTCTGAAGTTCTGTCTTCCAAGTGATCTACTCTGTTGGTGATGCTTTCTATTGAGTTTTTAATTTGTTCTATTGTTTCTTTCATTTTGAGGATTTCTGTTTGATTCTCTTTCAGAATCTCTATCTCCTTGTTGAAGTAATCTTTTGCTTCCTGTATTTGCCTATGTAGCTCTTTATCACAATGATCTTTTGCTGTCTATTTGCTCTCTTATATCATCATTTAATTCATGGAACATTTTAATTATGTACATTTTTAACTCCTTTTCTGACATTTCTTCTGCTGTACTGACCGTGGATTCTAATAAGGTAGTATCTTAATTTGTTTGGGGCACTTTCTTCCCATGTTTTTTCATGTTGTTCATGTGTCTTCTCTTCTAGCACTGTGGATCTGAGGTGTTACAGTCCTTATCCTATAGGCAGGGTTATAGATTCCCTGCAGGATTCTATAAGGGGGAGATCAATGTTAATACATCCCAATACATACAATATATAGCTTTAAACCAAGCAGCTCCTAATAGGATATTTACAGCTTTGTCACAATATTCAGAAATTATGAGTTTGATTAACATCTATAATATATACAATCAGTTTGCAAAAGGTTCTAGAGTTTCTGTTGGTGGACTAGAGAGAACCAGAGGTGGGATGTAGGATGAGATGTTAGGAAGGTGAGGATATAGAGTAATTAGATCTTAGAAAATGTGAAAGAGGAATCCAAAAGAAGTTGGCTAATAGTAGAAAAGATAGAAAGAGATTTGGAGAAGACATGTAAGTATGAAGAAATAGAGTACAGCAAACAAGGAAACATAAAAATTAAGAAAAACAAAAAATGTACAGATAGATGATACAAGACTATATAATACAACTGTAATATACTAATCAGATATTCCAGTCTTCAGTAGCCTAATGCATGAAAAATACTTGGTTTCACAAATGTTGGGGATGTGAGGAAGGGAAAAGGGTAAACAAGAGAAAAGAGGAAAAAGAAAAGGAAAAGAAAAAGAAAAAAAAGATAACAGAAAAAAAATCTCGTAGTAAATGAAAAGAATTGCTTCCCTTCTCATCCAGTAGATGGAGTTGTCTGTTGTTTACTCATATCTCCCCCCCTCAAGATTGTGCAGGTTATTAGAGTTTAGAAGCAGGGCTTCTGAAGGTGGGGTTTAATGCTTGCCAATCTCTGTGGGAAGACTTCACTCTAAGGGTCTCCTAGATTTGGGTGCCTGGACTTATCTCCTTATATCATCTGTAGACCTCACAGTTCCTGGTCTCATTTAGTCTCTAAACTGTCTCTCTCACCCCCTCCCTTTCTACTTCCCAATCAGGAACTTCTCACTCTCTGGAGGTTGCAGAGAGCTGTTTTGTGCCAGGTAGGTCAAGACCAGGCTTTGCGAGCTATGGACCAAATGCATAGCTCCAAGCGCTGTACCAGTTAGTCACTGCAGGGGAGAGAAGGGAACTGGGGAACTATGAGTACCTTGATACTGCTTCTGGGCCCCAGCTGGTGTCCCAAGCTGGGGGTTCCCCAACTAAAGCTGCCAATTTCCATATTGAGAATACTCCAAGATGGCGACAAAGGTGTCCCACAATGGAAGTGTCTGCTTTCAGAAATAGGGTGTTGGGCTAGGCCATACAGTGGTGTTGGGCGACATGTTTGGTGATGCAGCTCTGTGGTATGTTTGGTTGAAGTAGGAGGCTGTCTCCAAATCCTGTCCAGTGTCCCCAGGTGCAGGCAAAAAGAGGAGTTCCATACTGGTAGATGAAGGTCCACATGGGAGCAGAAGCTAGGGGTTCTACACGGTAGCCAGGGATCATGCATGGGAATATTGGCTAGGGATCCTGTGTGAGTGGGCGACCAGAGGTCTTCTTGGTGTGTAGGTTCTAGAGCTGGGGTTCTGTGCGGGAGTAGGTCCTGTGTGGGTGAGTGGCCAGGATCCTGCCCAAATGCTGGGGCCTAGAGACTCGCACAGGCACACAGCTGTAATTCCTGCATGGTAGGAACTGTCACAGAGAAACAGTATTCCCATTGCTTTAATTCCCAGTCGTGGAGAAACTAGAAACACAGCACCTGTATAGGCTGCCATCTTGGATTCCTCCTCCTCACTCCCCCCTACTTATTGATTCTTGATTTTACTTCTTGTGCTTTAGGAATCTTGTTGAGGAATCCATTCCCAAGCAGACGTGTTGGAGATTTGTGCCTACATTTTCTTTTAGTAGGTGCAGTGTCTCTGGTCTAATGCCTAAGTCCTTGATCCACTTCGAGTTGAGTTTTGTGTAGGGTGGCAGGGGTTTGATTTCATTTTGTTTACATATGGATTTCTAGTTTTGCCAGCATCATTTGTTGAAGAGGTTATCTTTTTTCCAATGTATGTTTATGGTGTCTTGTTTGAGATAACTGTATTTATGTGGGTTTCTCTATGTCTTCTATTCTGTACTGTTGGTCTTCAGATTTATTTTGGCGCCAATACCATGCTGTTTTATAATTTAAGGTCTGATATTGTGATGCCTCTGTCTTCACTTTTCTTGCTGAGGATTGCTTTGGCTATTCTGGGCCTCTCATTTTTACAAATGAATTTCATGACTGCTTTTTCTATTTCTGTGAATAACATCTTCAGAAATTTAATAGGAATTGCATTAACTCTGTATAACACTTTTGGTAATATGGCCATTTTAACAATATTAATCCTGCCTATCCAAGAACATCAGAGATCTTTCCATCTTCTAGGGTCTTCAATTTCTTTCTTTGGAGTTCTGTAGTTTTTATTGTAAAGGCCTTTCATCTCTTTTGTTAGATTGAGCCTCAAATATTTCATTTTCTTTGAGGCTATTGTGAATGAGATAGTTTTTGTAATTTCTCTTTCATTTAATTCATCACTGATGTATAGGAATGTGATTGATTTATAGTTGTTAATTTTATATTCTTCTACTTTGGTGAATTCATTTATGCGTTTTAGAAGTTTTTTGGAGTAGGTTTATGGGTCTTCTAAATAATCATGTTGTCAGTGAATGGGGATAGTTTGAGTTCTTCTTTTCCTATTTGTATCCCATTAATTTATTTCATCTGTCTAATTGCTCTGGCTATAATTTCCAGAACTATGTTCAATAGAAGTGATGAAAGAAGGCATCCCTGCCTTGTTCTAGTTTTTATAGGGAATGCTTTCAATTTTCCTCCATTTAGAATGATGTTGGCCTTGTACAATGTTAAGGTATGTTCCTACTATCCGTAGTTTTTCTAGTGTTTTGAACATGAATGGATAATGTATTTTGTCAAATGCTTTTTCTGCATCTATTCAAATAATTATGTGATTCTTGTCTTTAAGTCTATTGGTGTGATGAATTACATTTATTGATTTCTATATGTTGATCCAACCTTGCATCCCTGGGATAAACTCCACTTGATCATGGTGTACTATCTGTTTAATGTGGTTTTGTATGCAATTTAGCAGTATTTTGTTAAGAATTTTTGCATCTATGTTCATCAGGGATATTGGTCAGAAGTTCTTTCATTGATGTGTCTTTGTCTGGTTTTGGTGTCAGGGTGATACTAGCTTCATGGAATGAGTTTGGAAGGGTTCCCTCCTTTTATATTTCATGGAATAATTGAGGAAGATTGGTGTAGTTGTTCTTTGAAGATCTGGTAGAACTCAGCTGAGAATTCCTCTGGTCCTGGGCTTTTCTTTCTTGTTCGCTTTTGATGGTGTCTTCAATTTCATTGCTTGAAATTGATGTTTAAGTTTTCTATGTTCTTCTTATTCAATTTGGGTAGGTCATATGTCTCTAGAAATTTGTAATTGTTCAAGATTTTCTATTTTATTAGAGTATAAATTTTCAAACTATTTTCTGATTATGGTCTATATTTCAGTAGTGTCCATTATGATATTTCCTTTTTCATCATGAATTTTAGTAATTTTAGTTTTCTCTATCTTTCTCTTTGTTAGGTAGGGTAAAGGCTTATCAATTTTATTTATTTTTTCAAAGAACTAACTTTTTGTTTTGATGATTTTTTGGATTGTTTCTTTTGTTTCAATTTCATTGATCATCTCTGATTTTAATTACCCCTGTCTTCTACCACTTTTGATGTTGATTTGTTCTTTTTCTAGGACTTTGAGATGTAATGTTAGGTTATTTATTTGTTGACTTTCTATTCTTTTAATAAATGAGCTCAATGCAATGAACTTTTTTCTTAGCACTGTTTTCACAGTGTCCCAGAGATTTTGATATATGGTATCACTAGTTTTATTTATCTCTAAGTATATTTTTATTTCATCCCTGGTTTCTTCTGCTATCCATTGTTCATTCAATATCATATCATTTAGTCTTCAGGTGTTAGAGTAGCTTCTATTCTTTATTTCATAGTTGATTTCTAATTTCATTCCATTTTCATCTGATAGAATGCAAGATATTATCTCTATTTTTCAGTATTTTCCAACAGTGGTTTTGTGGCCTAAGATATGGTCTATTTTAGAGAAGGATCCATGTGCTGCTGAGAAGAAAGTATATTCAGTCATGGATGGATGAAATATTATATATATGTAATATTTATATTTAACAGATATATTTATGTATATATATCTGTTAAGTCTAAATTATTAATTGTATTTTTTTAGTTCCATAGCTTCTTTGTCTAGTTTTTTTTTTTTTTTTTTTGAAGGATCTATCCAGTGGTGAGAGAGGTGTTTTTCTGTCACCCAGTATTATCATGTTGTTGTCTATTTGATTCTTGAAGTTAAGAAGGGTTTCTTTGATATGGGGCATAAATATTTACCATTGTTGTTTTGTTGAGATATAATTCTCTTAAGCAGTATGAAATGTCCTTCTTTGTCCCTTCTGATAAACTTTGGCTTGAAGTCCACTTTATCTGAAGATAGAAAACCCTGCTTGTTTACAAGATCCATGTGAATGATGTTTTTTGCCCATCCTTTTATCCTCAGTCCATAGATGTCTTTGCCTATGAGATGAGTCTTTTGGAGACAGCATATTGCAGGGTCTTGTTTTTTAATCCAATCTGCAAGTCTATGTCTTTGATAAGTTTAGGCCATTTCCATTCAATGTTAATATTGAGATATGATTTTTATTCCCTGTCATTATAATTTATTTTTTAATTTGAGTTAGTTTCTTCTTTGATTGGCTGTTCTAGTGCAGTTTCTCCCTTTGCTGGTTTTCACTTTTATTTTTCATTTCCTCTTCATGAAATATTTTATTGAGTATGTTTTGTGGAGCAGGCTTTCTAATTGTAAATTCTTTTAACTTTTGTTTATCATAGAAGTCTTTTATTTCAGTGAATTCTGAAGCTTAATTTTTCTGGGTATAGGATTCTTGACTGGCATGCTTTTTTTTTTTTTCAGAGCTTGATATATATTATTCCAAGATTTCCTAGCTTTGAGGGTCTGGTTTGAGAAATCAGCTGAGATCTAGAAAGGTTTCCTTTTAAACATGACTTGTCATTTTTCTCTGGAAATCTTTAAAATTTTATACTTATTCTGTATGTTAGGCATTTTCATTATAATGTGTCTTGGTGTGAGTCTGTTGTAATTTTGTGTATTGGGGGTCCTCTAAGCCTCCTGTACCTGATTTTCCATTTCATTCTGTAGGTTTAGGAAATTTTCCGATATTATTTCATTGAAAAGATTGTACATTCCTTTGGTTTGTATCTTCAAGCCTTAAATATTTCCCAACAAATCTTAAATTTGTTCTTTTCAGGTTATCCCATATTTCTTGGAAGTTCTGTTTATGGTCTCTTAACAACTTTTCTCCCTAGTCAAATTTATTTTCAACATTATATATTTTTTCTTCATTGCCTGAAACTCTGTCTTCCAAATGGTCTAGTCTGTTGGTGATTTTTTTTTTTTTTTTTTTTTTTTTTTTTTTTTTTTTTTTTTTTTTTTTTTTTTTTTTTTTTTTTTTTTTTTTTTTTTTTTTTTTTTTTTTTTTTTTT
>PVHX01003680.1:0-117552 GCA_004024805.1 Geosciurus inauris | reverse complement strand
CCTCATCATTGCTGAGGCTGGCTTTAAACTTGTGATTCTCCTGTCTCAGCCTCCCAAAGTGCTGCAATTACAGGCATGCACCCCCTATGCCCTGGCTTCAATTGAATTTTTAATTTTGTTTATTTATTTCTTCATTTAAGGATTTCCGCTTGATTTTTTTTCAGAATCTCTACCTCTTTATTGAAGTAATCTTTCATTCCTGTATTTTCTCTCTGATTTTACTCCTTACATTGTTCTTTACCTCACATTATTAATTTAAGTGTGTACCTTTTAAACTTCTTCTCTGACATTTCTTCCACTGTGATGGCAATGGATTCTGTTATTGAAGTATCTTGGTTTGTTTGGGGCAATTTGTTCCCTTGCTTTTTAATGTTCTTTGTGTGTCTGCCCATCTAACAGTATGGATCTGAGGTAGTAGAGTTTCTACCCTACAGACTTGTAGTGTCCTGGAAGGTTCCCAGTACCTCACCATTTAGGGGGAGACAAATAATAACAACAATCAATGAAAACAACATACAACATTGAACCAAATATTTTCTGCTATGTCTACAATGTTGTCATGATCAGTTATTGCCTAAAATAAAAATAGTATGTTTCCAAAAGGGTTTACAATTTCAAGTGGTGGACAGGGAGAGAACAGAAGTGATGTAGGATATGATGATTATAAGGTAAGAGGAGAGAGGAGAAAAGTAAAAAATTAAAGAGTGAAAGAACAATAGAGATTGGCTATTAGCAGAAGAAGAGAGAAAGAGATTCAAGGGAAACATAAGTGAAACAAAAAATATATAAAGTAAAAGTTTTAAAAATTAAAAATTAAAAAAAAAAAGGGAACACAGGTTCAGTGGTGCATGCCTGTAATCCCAGCAGCTCAGAGGCTAAGGCAGGAGGGTCATGCATTCAAAGCCAGCCTCAGCAAAGTGAGGAGCTAAATAACTCAGAGAGACCCTTTTTCTAAATAAAATACAAAATAAGCTGGGGATATTGCTCAGTGATCAAGTGTTCTTGAGTTCAATCCCTGGTACCCCTAAAAACAAAACAAAACTGAAATATACTAATCAAACTTCCTTGTCCTCAAAAAACTGACCCATGAAAAATAACCAGTTTCAAAAATGCTAGAAATGAGAAAAGGAAGGAAAAAAAATATGAATATGTATAAATGTTCATGAATCATTAAGGTCACAATTAAGCAGAGCAAATAAAAAAGGAAAAAAGAAGACTTCAATGAAAAGTTAAAGAATTGTTTCCTTGGAGTTCAAAAGATTCTCAGCTTCCCTTCTTAGCAGTTAGGTGGAGTTGTCTGGTGTGTGATGCTTGCTTCACCCTCAGGGTGGGGTTGCTAGGATAAGAGAGGTAATCCCATAGGAGGAACTCCTGGAGGGGATTTTAGGCTTAAGTGGGCTCCAGGCTCTTTGCTGTTTGCCATTTGGTCTAAAGATTTTAAACCAGCACACCTCCAGGGCCCAACACTTTCTGGTCCATGCTGGAAGACTGTACCCCAAGGATTTCCCCTGGGTTCTGTTCATGTGGTGGAGGAGCCAATTCTTAGTCCCCTAGGTCACCTGCAGACCCCATGTTTCCTAGTCTTGGGTTCAGTCTCCAAACTCACTCCCTTCTGCCCCACCCTTTTTGAATTCCCAGCCAGGTGTATCTCTCCCAGCTGGTCCTGGAGGGGGTAGGAGGAGAGCTGGATGGGTTTCCATGACCAGTCATCCCCTATGTAAACCTCTCTCCATGTTTGATTTTTCTCCTGGTCACTTAGGCACACTCTATGTCGTGGAATGTGGGTTTCCCAGGCCCGTATGATGGGGCAGTCTCTGGTTTGCCAGGAATCAGGTCCCACCAGCTGGTCCCCATACCATGGCTGCAAAATGGTTCCTTCCTCTGTCCTCCACCTACCGCCAGAAGAGATGCAGTTTCTTTCCCATACAAGGCTACTATGCAGCACACCTTTCAATTTAGTTGTACAATGTCTTTGATCTCTAAACTCTGTATCCAGACACACCTCAATCCTCCTAAAAATCTTGAGTTCCTTTAATTCCCTTATGCCTCAACTGTGCTCATGGAGGGACCACTCTGGCTAGTGACTCTGGCCACAGCAGTGGCTATATCACTTGAGATTTCTTCCTTATTTTATTATATCCAATCTCCTGAGTCCCTGATCTGCTTTGAATGTCCAGTATTAAATTCTAGTACAGTCTCCCCTTTTTTCATTCACCCACCTTGCTGAGAAGCTACCGTTCTTTCTTGGTTTCATGCCATGGAGCAGCCAGGAAAGCGACCTACTCTATTCCGCCATCTTGAAACCTCCTAGAAAATTTCCTTACTAGGGCACATAAAATAGTTTAAATGATTTGGAAGCTGGGATTTCCTATGATACTAAACCAACAAAGAAAGAGAGTTTCCTGTGCTGGCTGGGATGATTGCTTTAAATTGCTACAGTGGTATTGGATTGCTCCTACATAATGGGATCAACAAGGACTATGCAGGAACCCAGGGGCTTCTGTGGGTTGCCTCTTAAGACTTTTTTTTTTTTTTTTTGTACGAGGGATTGAATCCAGGGGCACTTAACCCACTGAGCCACATCCACAGCCCTTTTTTATTTTTCATTTTTGACAGGGTCTCACTAAACTGCTGAGGCTGGCTTTGAACTTGCAATAATCCTCCTGCCTGAGGCTCCCAAGCCTCTAGGATTACAGGCATGCACTACCATGCCCAGCAAGACTCTCTCATTTAATAATGAAAGTTAATAAGCAAGCCAACTCCTAAGAACATAGCCTCTTCAGAGTGAAGATTCAACTACTTTACAAGGTAAGGAACCCTGACAACTGAAGTGCTGGCCAGAAGCAAAAAAGAATCAAATAAAGAATTTATAAATATCAAGTAGTTTAATGACTAGTTAGAGAAAAAAGTACCAAGGTAACTTCAGATTTGCTGTATTGCTTTTTCTGTATTTCTTTGTATATAGTAACTACTTTTTTCAACCCCCTGGTCCCTATCACATTATATAAGGAGTGTTGGTAGTAGTTGAATATATTTTTATCTTCAGGTTACAGACCAGCCAGAAGGGATTGTGAGTAAACTAGAACGAAGGCTAATAACAGTATTGGTATAAACTTCGTTTATCCCTTTTTGAGGAAGAAGGTGAGAATGTCTTCTTTGTAGAAAAGATAGAGGAGCCAGGCATTGTGGTACATGTAAAAGGCTATGTAGATGCTTAGTAGCTAGAGAGAAGGGTTGTGCTGGTTAGTTGCTATGGGTATGCAGCTCCCTCCCACCCCGCTACACACACACACACACACACACACACACACACATCCATCCTCCTACAGCTCTTTCCCTGAGGTTAAGCTTCTGAAAACTGTATTTCCCAGACTTCCTTGTCAGCTCTATTCCTGTTAGGTCAACAGGAGGCGCTTGTAGGGGTCAAAAACAGCACAAGTTCCAGCACTACAGTAGTTGCTGGCTGTTGCTATAGTAGCAACAGGGGTAAATCATTCCAGATTTCCAAAGAGCGGGGAAAAGACCTATTGGGAAATTTAGCTCTGGTCCAAGCAGCATGTGAGCAGATCTGTAACCAGTCAGAACACTCTCCAGCAGTGCAAGAGAGGGCATAGGCCTTAGCAGTTTCTGAACTCATAAGTGTATCAACCTCTTCTTTCTTCTCCTCCCATTTGCTCTGCCAGCCTTTCTCATCTGTAACCAATGTCTACTTTTGAATCACTGTTTGCAGTAGATTGGTTTCTGATTTTTTTTTTTAAGTCACAGAGATATTATTTTTAACCACAGCATAACCAGGTCTGAGCTAACAGAAAATCAATATTTGCTTTTTCCATAAATACTCAGTATGAACTTAAATTCTGATTATTTTTTCTCTTTTCCAAACTTTACAAATATGTAAAGTTTTTAAAACATGTTTTTCTTATATTGTTTGCCAATTATATGTTAGTCCTCTTGCAAGATGCATCTTAGATAACTTCATGTCACGTCATATACATGTTTGTTATTGCAGTGAGTCATATATAAAATTAAACATTTTACACTGTGCATACAATTCAGTGGCATGTAGTACATTCAAAATGTTGAGAAACAATCACCTCTGTCTCTTTCCAAAACATTTCCATCACCCCCCAGTGGAAATCCCATCCCTATTAAGCAATCATTCCCTATATCATCTGCCTGCCCCTACTCCCTGTCTATGGTTTTACCATCTTTTTTATTTCCTAAAAACCATATAATATTTGATCTTTGTGTGACTTCTTTCAGTTAGCATAATGTTTTGAGGCTTATATTTTGTTCCTTTTTTTATTATATACCCCATTTTGTTTACTTGTTCATCCTTTCATGGGCATGTGTGTTGTTTTCCCCTTTTGGCTATTGCAAATAGTGCCATTATGAACATTTTGTGTACAAGTATTTAACGACTTGTTTTTGATTCCTTTGGAAAGTGCAACTGAGGAATGGGATTTCTGGGTCATATGGTAACTCTATGTTTGACTTTTTGAGAAACCAGTACTTTAGGCCAATACCACCACACTGCTGATACTTATAACTAGTTTTGAATGCAGGAAGTATGAGTTCTCCAACTTTGTTCTTTATCCGGATTGCTTTAGCTATTTGGGGTCTTTTGCAGTTTCCACAGTGATTTTTAAGGTCAGCTTTTCCATTTCTACAAATCAGTTGTTGGGATTAATTTTTTTAAATTTAATTTTTTCTCAAAAATTGCGTTTTAATACATGTTATCAAACATAACAGAAAAAAACAAATTTTCAGAAGCTGTACACACTTCACTGAAAACATTTGTTGAGGCAAATAGAAAAAATTGTTACAATCGTAATTTTTCTAACTTTGCACAAAATTATAAGCAGATTAAATTCTTCATATTAAATACCTTTATATGCACTTTCAATGAACAGTATATATATATATATATATTTTTTTTTATCAACCATCTTTACTATACCCATTCCCCTTTCCTGCCCCCCCGCCTCCCCCATGTCGCGTCCAGTGTTCCTCTATTTCTCTTATGTTTCCCATTCCCACCTCCCTTATTCATCAGCATCCATTAATCAGAGAGACCATTCGGCATTTGGTTTTTTGGGATTGGCTTACTTCACTTAGCATAATGCTTTCCAGGTTTCTGATTTCTTAACTGGATCTTAACTAATTAACCATCGTTTGAACTGTTACATTTTTCAGTCTTAGAATTTCTATTTGTTTTATTCAAATATACCACGTCATCTTTAATAATTTCAAGCTTGGTTTATATATCCTTGAACTTAAGCCTAACTCTTTTATGATCTGTGATACCAGCATACCAGACCTAGTGTTCTTAAAGGTCTATTTCTATTGCTTGTTGTTTCTGCTGTTTCTCACTTATTTCCTCACATATCCAATTACTGAATTTAAAACTAATTCACTGATACAATGTGAGCCATATGATGATGTTTCTTCCTCCAAAGATGATTCAGAGAACTGGAGAGCTTTAGAATCAGGGGTTCCTTAATCCAAATTCAAGGTTTAAGATTTTCTTGACCTCATCAGAGTCCTCAAAACTTGGCTATAGTCTAGAACAAGTGGTTTGTTTACAGTTCACACTTAACTCCTACAGTATAATCCTCTGGGCTCCCAGCTCTTGGTCTCCCACCTCTTCTTTTCTCCAGGCCCCAAAGTTTTACTCCCTCAAGCTTCAAGCTGACAAAAATTAATTCAGCCTTCAGCTAACTCTTCCAGAATGGCTCATGCATCCCAGGGAAAAATATCCCAAAGTGCTGGGTTTAATTCTCTGGAGATCCCTTTCCCTTCCCAAATTTAGCCCAACAATTCTCATTATCTTCCTGACTTTGATACTTTTAAGAGGTTTTCAATTGTGTTTTAAATGTTGTTTTCAGTTTTCTTCAGTGAGAAGCTGGTTTGCTCTTATCAAAGCAGAAGACCTAATTATCTTTTCATAAGTACTATAAGTTGAGAGGATGGCAGCAGAGTTTTAGGCAAAATATCAATGGAAATAATTAAGATTATTATTATCTTCCTCTGATACTAAAATTAAAGAAATACCAAAGAGATTCTTATAACTTTTGGTATATAACTTCAAATTCTTTTAATCAAATTTAAATTTATATAAACTAAACACTGTCAAAATTTAGCTTTCCATTCTGATATATAGTTATTTGTGAAACACTGATATAAACACCTAAAAAGGTAATAATGGCCAGTACTTTTTTACAAAATTTTAGCAGACAGAAATTTAAGTTGGAAAGTCATTATTAACATTTAATTTGACTGATCCAACTCTTTTATAACTTTATTTTATGTATTTTTTTATGTGTTGATAAGGATGGAACCCAGTGCCTCACACATGCCAGGCAAGTGCTCTACCACAGAGCCACAACCTCATCCCTGATCCAACTCTTTTTTAGAGTCAAATCTGAAGATAAAACTTTGAAGGAGTACCATACAGCATGGGACAGGAAGACATTTTAGCAAAGAAGAGTCAAGGTAAAATACAGGATCTGAAGTTCTATTGTTATAAAATTCAATCCCCATCTCCTACTATTGATACTGTTACAGCCTTGTGGTAATAATCTTTAACGTTGTTACATTATGATCTGCCTCCATTTATCTCAGTCATATGGTCAATAATCTCAATGCTGTTCTTTTCCCCTATTTTAATTTTCACTAAAAGTACAATAAATGAAATTAAGGGGTAAAAATGACCAGCCTAAAAATGTTAAGCCTATTTTCTCAGTTTTGCATACAAGTAGGGTAAATTTACCTTGCTATATGTGCTTTTCTCATGGAACAATTATATTTGCCAGTTCTCCAGGAAAAAAAGAAAATCATAAACATCTGGAAAGAGAAACTGAAAATACCCTCTTATTAACAGAACTCCATAAAATGACTAATAAGTAAGCATAATTTAATAATAAAAGTGCCTGAAAATAAGAAAATCAAATTGAACTATCATGGTCACAGAGCTGCACTGTCAAGAAACATCACTCGGCATGCCATGTTTTTCTCACTTCTCTCCCCTACTAGTTATAATTTTATGGTGACATCAGTATACTTAATAGGTTGCAGCAAGAAGGATTTGCTTGGTCTTTCTTCCATGACTCAACTTCTTATTTTAGAAGCCCAGGTGGCTTCATGCACACAAATATCCTTTCTCAGATGCAATGCCCTCTTACCTTTTTGTTATATATTTTAACACAAGCTTTTATTTTGTGACTTTTAAATCAGAAAAAAGTATTTTTATCATGACTTAAAGATATCATTACAAAAAATAGTATCTCCATATAATTTCTTCTATCCAGAAAGCCAGGTTCATTTTGTGTGAGCATTTCTCCCCATGTAAAACCAGAAGTTACATTTTTCAAATAAGAATTTTAATTTAAATCAACTCTCTAGTTTCATAGCTAGCAAATGCCATGCTATTCTAGAACCCTAAAAGAAAGCAACTGTGTATCAAGTTCTATAGAATTTCTTTGGTTTTTTTGTTTGTTCTTCTTTTTTTTGGTGCTGGGGATTGAACTCAGGGGCACTCAACCACTGAGCCACATCCATGTTTTTTATTTTATTTAGAGACAAGGTCTCACTGAGTTGCTTAGCACCTCACCCTTGCTGAGTCTAGCTTTGAACTCACGATTCTCCTCCCAAGCCACTGGGATTACAGGCATGTGCCACCATGCATAGCTTTGGTTTGTATTTAAATAATAATTTATACAATTACACACACACACACACAAAATCAGTGTTTTATTTTTCTAAACATTCAACTTAAAGCATCAGATATAATAAGCTGAATGGAGGAAAAAGTAGTTAAATGCTAAAATATAATCATGAAAAAAATAAACATGAAAACAAATCTACTTGGTAAAAAAATCATTTAATTACAAGAAAATCAGCCAGAAAATTACATAGTTCCAAATAAACTTTCTATGTAAAACCCAGGGCTTATTTACCATTATATTTTTATTCATCTTTCAGTTTATGTTCCATCTATTGAACCTAGCCTTCCCTGGCAAAGATTAGAATATATAAGGTTTTTTTCATGTTCCATATTCATTCCCTAAAACAGAACTGGCTTTTGTTTCTGAAATTAAAATAATTTTTCTGATGAGAAATTTTAAAAATTACTCTTACAACTATTTCAGTTAGCCACTCCCAAATTTGATGCAAAAACAACAAAACACTTCTACTTAATAAAAGACTCCGGTCTTTCACTTCATTTTACCAGTCCAAGTACAAATTCAGAGAAAATCTTCTTAAGTCCTGCAGTTTCAAATTCCTTTTGTAACTCATCCAGTGCTGAATACTCTTTGACTTCAAATGCCAGAAACCTGCATTATACAAGAGAAACTCATGAATATGCCTAGATTTGTCAGAGTATAATTATCGATTCAGTTGCTTTTCCATCTGCAATAGTACTAAATTATACCTTTTGTGTTCTGTCTGTACTTTTGTTTCAAATAGTACACTAATCATTTTCTCTTTGCATTTCTTTCCACTTGAGTCCACATCTACTCTGGAGGTTTTCTGAAGAATCAGGTACTCCTAAATGACAGATCAGTATGTTAAATACATATCTCACTCTGAATCTCAAAGTCCTAGCTTTAAAGGAGACTTAAGCTCGCAGGTTTATTATCATGCTTAAAGAGTACGTTCTGAATCAAGCAGCAAGATGGGTACACGATGTTTTTACACACAGAGGAGAATAATGTTCTGGTGAATGCAGAAATAAAGAGCAATGTAAACAAACTACTGAAATTTCAATCTAGACTGAACTGTATACCCGCTCTGACTCTAGGCTGAGTATTTAAATTCTCTGTGCTGCAGTTAACCTCCTCCATAAAACAGGACTCATAACAGGATATACCTCCTAGGGAAGCTGTGACAATTAAATCAGATAATACACTCAAAGTACTTACAGGAACACCTGGCATACAGTGCTATGGCACACTTAAAAGCACAAGTGACTGCTGTTATTACTAGAAATCCAGCAGCTGAATGGAATATCAGACACACAGCACTTACCATTCCAAATTGGTGGCCTCTATAAACATACCTGCAGGTTCTCAATTCTATCAAACAATATTATAAAAATTTAACATAGAAATTCACATAAAATGACATTTTAGATAACTAAAAAAAAAGAATAAAGTAACATTTCTCTGTATTAACAGGGTTCTAGCTGTATGAATAAATACTTGTTAATTAATGTTTCAATCTGAATAACAACATCTGCAAAACAGCTACATTTATCCTAATATATCTAAGCTGGCTTAAAGAAAAATCTAAGCCTTTTGGGTAAATATGAGCAAAGAAACAATTTGTACTCATTTCTGTCAATTTGTATTTCACCCGAAAGGATCATACCTAGAATATGTGATTTCCTGATCAGGCCCCAATCCAGGATATATATTAAATTTGATTTTTTTTTTTACTTACTATAACCCAGCAAAAATCTAGTTAACTAAATGCCAAAGGAGTTTTGTGATAACAGCCCCTCTTGAAAAAAATAAGTCATTATTCTGCAAGACTTTAAGATTATAGGTTGTTCGTGCTATATCTATTTTAAATAAATTCTACTGTAATTACTCCTGACCGTTGAAAGTATAAAACTATCTGAAAGTATAAAACTTATTAAGTGATTTGTAGCTCTTTTAAGATTTAAAATATAATAAGCAGTTTTCCTTGACTAGTTTCTCATAAAACAGGTTAGAAGAGTTTAGAATAAAAACTTTAAAAATCTGAAGATGATGGTTTTGAAAGCAGCTGCTGAGACGAGTCAGGTGGAAAGCAGAAGTGAGGTGGGAGGTGACAAGCTGACAGTCCTAATGATTCTACTTCTACCAACACTAAATCTTGGTTATAAGGGACAAGCCTTTCTTTCCAGGTATTACAGATACAAAATTAAAGTGTCAGAATGTATTTTTAACTGCCAGCAAGTTACAGTTTGCAGAATACCCACAAATATACACCTTGCTGTGCCTAACTATGGGTGAAAATATTAATATGCACAAACTTTTAGTGCACATTTATAAAGTTGAGGCTCGTGGCTAATTATAAAAACAAACATATGTGCCACAGGATTTTTTTTATAACTTGTTATTTTCATTAAATGGCATGATTTTAAAAGTATAATCTTAACTTATTCTTTGAGCTCTCCAAGTTTGTAGTTGCCATTAGGAGTTAGACACTCCTAAAAAATACAAATGAAGATCCGTTAATGTGATAATGGAAAGCAGAAGCATCTTAATGATTAATCTATCCCATTGTTAATAAAACACACTTAAAGACACCTGTTTGAAACAGAAAATAGCCACATTCATGTTCAACATTTAACTTTTTGGCACCTTGATGTTGTTTCTTTCTCCTTGTAGTAAAATCAGTATTATTTTACCCAAGAACATCAGTCTTCCTGTCAGACTTAAATCTGAAGCCCACTTCTCCACGGTTTTGATATACTTGGTCCTTGCTCTCATGTGATCTAAATGTAAAAGAGCCATCCACAATCCATCATCCACAGTTGTGCTCATGGAAAAAGTACACTTTTCACTGCCATTTCCAGTTTCTGGTTGATTGAGGATATGCCTGAGATTCTGCTGAATCCAAAGAACCAGTTCATGAACCATAGGTTCTGACAAAAGCTTCTCTGCTTGCTCAAGTAGCTTCTCTTGTATAGTCACACACTGGGCTCTGGTCAGATGTTTTGAGTTAACAGAGATACCAGGCAGACACAAAGGGTAACTGACCGGTAAATGGAACACCAACTCTAAGGGTATATCTGCATCCAAAAGTCCTTCAGCTTTTGTGTGAATTCTGAAAATGGTTCCATCTGTCTCTGGAAGGCATCCAAAAGTAATCATTAGCTGTGCATAACTGAATTTGAATGGAATACTAACAAGTTAAAAGTTTTGCTTCAACTGTTGATTTATTTCTCATGGGAAAACTCTGAGCTATTTTATTAAAAGACACATAATACTAAGAAAGTCATGATTTGTAGACTTCCTCCAATCACACACATACACTCATGTATTCATCCATACCAGCACTCCAAACTTACCTGAAACTTATACTCTCTATCACCCATATTAATTAAGTTAACAAAAAAAGTTTTTCATCATAATTATTTTGTAATCAGGCCTAATTTATAATTCTTGAAATCACTAATAAACTCATGAACTTTCAAAGAAGCAATACCAAGTATATTTAAAATCAGTCATTTATCACAAAGTTATGTACTAAATCCACTGAAGGTCATTTTGTGGTTAAGTCACCCTGGAATCCTGTATGGTTTCAGAATGTAGAGAAACTGATGACTGACTGTGTGTGAAACTGTAGTTGCCCAGAACCACTCTTTTTTTTTTTTATTTCATATGTATTAAAAGTAGAATAACATGAAGGTAGCAAGATGAACTGAAATCAAGTGGACATCAATTCAGCCTCTTCTGGCTCCTGAAGAAGGGAGGGGGCAAGTACACATAGGATATGAGATAAAATATTCCGTTCTCTTTCAGATTTGCTCGGCTTCACCCCTCTGATATGTTCCATACCACTTCACCCCACTTTTCAAAAAGCTGATAAACGTCAGGCTGATTCATTCTGCAGGGGGCAGAAGCGCACAGATCAGAAGATCAGAGAACAGAACAGGGTGCAAATGAATCTCTTGGAGGGGAACCTGCCTCTGTACCTAATTCTTTGTCCATATGCCCTTGTTTTATTCTTCTTCACAAGGGAAATAGTCAAATCTTTCTCATTTTCATACCTGAGTTGCTGCTTAACAGCCTCGACAACTGAAACCTGAATGAATCCCCATTTTAAAGAACCTAACCGAACATTAAAATTGCTTCCTAGCCATCTGATTCCATGTATATAAAAGCTGTTGTTACAGAAACTGATTCATATAGGACCAAGTACATCTGTTTCACTGAGTTTTTCTTTAACAGAAGTCAGTACCAGCTGCAAAGAATGACTATTTTAGAACATTACCCAGAAACAGGCAGTAACCATTATAAAGACTATATTCACAATTTAAATTTGTATGACATAAGTAAAATGTGTACTAAAGAAAAAGTTCCCTAAGCCTAACAGAGTAAATTCCTCTAAAATTTATCACATTTCTCTAAACTTTTTTCTTTCATTGAGATACTTATCTTTATATACATGTGTATATATACACTTTATTATTTAAAGTAGTATCAGTTAGATGAATACATTTTGCTATTTGAAATGGATACTCTAAATAGACCTGCAAAAACATATGACTTATGCTGAATAAACTCCAGTAACCATCTAGGGAGTCCACATTCTTTCTCAAGGGGAGGTATAACTTCTTAAGATCTTCACTGATTCATCAACAAAAACTCACTGAACACCTATCAAGCCCCAGGCACTGTACTGGTCTCTGAAGAAAAAATGATGGGCTAGACTCAGATCCTATCACATTGACTCAATCTAGTACTTCAGAACATGAAAAGGTGAACACATCCAAAATGACCCTGTGGACTTCTCTTCTATACCTAAAAAGTCTCTATTTATAAATATTTACATATACCTATAATTTATACACATATCAATGTGTGTGTGTGTGTGTGTGTGTGTACACATGCATGTACACGCACACATCAGGAGATAATTCTCCATTGCCTGGCATCTCCAAATGTCTTCTAAGCAAAAGGCATTGCTATCATTGCATAACAGACAGCCCTGGAAACTAAAGAGTTCCCTCCCTCCTGATCAGAAGGTAGATTTGTTTTGTGATCAGTATAATAAATACAATGTATTCCTTTAGGACAAAAGTTGAATAAAATTGTCAGAAATCCCTTTTAAGATTGGAAGATTTTTTTAAATTAATTTTTAACAGATAGATAAAAACATAATGAATTGTACATATTTATGAGATCCCATGTGATATTGTGATTTGTGTACATATTGTGTATGTGATGTTTAAACCAAGGTAAACGTCTATCTCCTCAAGATTGGAGACTTCCTAAGCTCAATGTCTCTCAGCTGTGACAAAGATGCACTGTGTGCATATGTCCACCTGGGCCCACCTCACATGACCCTGGACATGAGGACAAACCTCCATGCCACCTGCTGTGCAGTGAGCAATGCTAACTCCACTGCCTCCCCACCAGCTGAACCATGGCAGTGTGCTCCTGACCCAGCTCTACAGATGTTGCCACTGCTTACAAACTGCTTCACCACTACATAATGTATACTTTTGTTTCCCCCACCATCTCCCTCTCTTATTTTTACTTTTCTCTCTTCCACAGGAAGCGTAGTATCTCTAAGACATTGTTCCAATCATTATCACTTCTTGTGCTTGAATTTTCTAATCCTCCTCTACTGTTTCCTTCCTCCTGCTTATAAAATAGTGATCTTTTCCTTGCTTCACAGAAAAAGCGAGAGAAAATCTGATGCTGAATTCCTTTAATCTCAAACCTTTCTCTGTCCCTTCTTAGTCTTCGTAAAATATAATTCTCACCACCTGCATCCATTTTCCCACAAACCAGTCTCTCCATAACTACTTGTACTATGACTTCCAACATCACTTCTCCCTGAAGCTCCATTCTTAAACATTACCAATGCCCTTCTAATTGCTACTGTGCATCAACAGGCCCGAGGCGCTCAAACCCTGTATATTACTAAGGTCTGTCTTTAGGACTGGCCCATGGCTAGCCCTGTAGCCATGAACTGAGTCTTTGTAATATTCTGCCTGAAAAGAGTTCTTTGTATATGCCTGAGGCCTTGGGCCACTTGGCTCCAGTTTGATTAAATGGATTATGCTACTAATGTGATTTATGGTAACTCTTCTTGCTGTAGAGGCAGGAGTGTGAACAGCTGAAGTCAGCATACAAGTGCTGCATGCCTCCATGACTGAGCCCAGTAAAAACTCTGGACATCAAGGCTCAAGGGAGCTTTTCTGGCTGGCAACATTTGTCATGTATTATCACATTATCACTTTGAGAATTTCACATGTCTGTGTGACTCCACTGGAAGAGGACACCTGGAAGCTTGTTTCTGGTTTCTCTTGGGCTTCATCCCACTCACCCTTTCTCTTTGCTGGTTTTAGTCTGTATCCTTTTGCAATAATAAACTGCAACCCTGAATGTAATAGTTTTTCTGAGTTCTGTAGGTCCTTCTAGCAAATCATAGAATCTGGAGGTGGTTTAGGAACCCTGATATAGCTACATTCAATAGCCTTTATTGTGCCCTACCCTTCTACAGTATCTGAACTTGCTGAACTGATCTTCTAAAACTTTATCTTCCCTAACCTCCCAGAGACCACACACATACTGCTTTGTCTTCCTTTCCTAAATTTCTAAATGCACAGACATTCTGAAAAGCATAATTCCACAAAATGGTCTTGTTCCAGCTATCCAGGCTTGGAATCTTAATTTTGCCTTTGCCTCTTTTTCCCTACTCCTTGGTTCATACTTAACATTTAATTGCCAAACTCTCACAAGTTCTACACAATTTCTCTCTCTCCATTTACATTACCACCCTCCTACTTCAGGCCTTTCTCTGGTTTCTGCAACACTGGTCTTCTCAACTCCTGCCTCTCCCTACACAAAATTATCCTGTCACTGTGCCAGTCTGACAAATGAATTTCAGATTCCTCCATCCAACACCTAGGGCCAGCCTGCCACTCCAAATTCCTCTCATCATTTCTTACTTCCACTCATCCATTTTATGCAGTAACTTGAACACGGTCTCTGGCTTCCCATCTTTGGGCCTTGCTCCTGCTTTCAATCTTTCAGGAAGACCCCTGACTTTGTGGTCTACTAGAATCTTGTCAACCTCCACAGCACCTAACACTCACCTTATGAGGCCCATGGTACTTTCAATGTGTCATGGTATCTTCAGACCCTGGATCGTTGCAGTTGAACCAAATTAACATTTTCTCTACAACTAAAATATCTCAATTTTCTTTTTAAGCAATTACTATGAAGGAGGAGGGGTTACAAGGATTTTTAAATTTTTATAATTATACAATTATATTCTTGGAATTATGTGAGTAGCTTATAATCATGAATCTCACAGGTACAAAGTCCTTGGTATCTGTGACAGGCTAAATAACAGACCCAAAGATGTGTGCATTCTATTCCCCAGAACATGAGAATGTGTTTCCTTAAAAGTAAAAGGGTCTTTGAAGACATGATTAAATTAAGGATCCTGAGATGGGGAATTAGCCTAGATTATTCAGGTGGCCCTAAATGTATCACAAGTGTCCTTATAATGGAAAAGTGGAGGGATATTTTATCACAGAAGAAGGCAATGCATGCACAGAAGCATAATACTATGCTACAAGATTTGAAGTTGGCTGAAGGGGCCATAAGCCAAGGGACACAAAGAACACAGCTCCAAAAACTGGGACAGGCAGAGAAATAGATTCCCCTACAACAATTTGATTTCAGTCCAGTGAAAATGGATTTGTGACTGTAAGAACTTAGAAATAATTAATATATACTTTCTTAACCCAACCATTTTTGGTTATTTGTTCCAGCAGTCACAGGAAACCAACATAATATCTGTGGCCTTCAAGGCAAGCTTTTCCCCTTTCTGAGCAAAACACAAAAGCCCAGAGTATTCTCTAACCTCTGCCATATAAATAATCACCTGTCCCCGCCCAGTGCATGAACTAACTGACAGACCCAGACAGCTCAGGGAAACAGGCTTGAAAGGATACTGAGCCAGCCATGTAAATCCTTACCAATATTCATTTATCTGTTATGTTTTGGTCCTACTTGCCAAAGACAATGGCAATGGGGGAAAACCCTAACTTCATACAAAACTATGGAACTACTAGTTATAATGCATATGTTCAGAAGAAAAACTATTTTGATTCCTGTAGGAGTTGGAAAAGTTCAACATTCTTCCCAATTGGTCTTCTTGGTTAATCTCTCCCCCACATACATACTGCAGCTGCGAAGTTAACCATACAAAATGATGTTATCTGTATAAGAAAATGAAAAGCCCAATAACACATCCCATTCTGTGGGATATTGAACGGGGTAATAAAATTATACAATCTTTTAAAAACTCATTTTACCTCTAAAAGCCTAGAATTATGTATCTTACCCTTTCATTTTTCATCTGCCTTAGTTTGTACAAGCAATTAAATAAACTCCTTTTTGCTTCTGAATTTTTCACATATATGCAGTACAGTCTTTTTTTTTTTTTTTTTGGTACTGGAGATTGAACTCAGGGGCACTTGACCACTAAGCCACATCCCCAGCCCTACTTTGTGTTTTATGTCAGTCTTAGTTTTTTAAAAATCTTTTTCCTAATAGAAGAAAACAAAGTTATCTAATGTTAATCTCTTCCCCTCCCTGGCTCCCCCAAACTCATTATTTACTCACAAACATCATTCTCAATAAACATCTATACCCTAAAGAACTTATGCTTGCCCTACCAAACTAAATTTTCACAAGTTCAGTGGTTATTTTCATCTATTCTCAAGACCCTACCAAAAGACATAGGTCTTGCCTTCTGGTTGAAGTTCGTATGAATATTTGCTAGTTGTTTTTTATAAGTCACTCTGTCTTATGATAATAAATGCATCAACTTTATAACTAAAACAGAAACTGAAATGTTTCAAACCTTAACCTTCCTTACAAACAAATGAAATAAATTTTGCTCCAAACCACAGAATTCCAAAACAGAGAAACAGAACTGAACCCTAATTCCAAACTAAAGCTATTTTTAAGGTTTCTCTCTACTTCATAGGTCTATAACACACAGTATAAACTCAGTGAATGCAGTCTAATCACAGAAGACACTGGAAAAGGCAAGCAAAATTTAAGAGAAAGCGTTCTCCAGATTCAATTAGAGCCCATTAAGAAATAATTTACATACCATATTTAGCTGTTTCCATGTTGTTCTTTGTTTTTTGTTTTTTTGTTTTGCCACTTTTGTATATCCTCAGAGTAAGGCTTTGTGTAGAAAACCACTAAGAAGTAAGAAGTCTCCAGCACCTTCTCATACTTTATGTGACAGGATTTTCTTACCTCTTATTCCCAGGCAGCTAACTAACCACAAATTTGCATACATAAATGATTGTCTTGTGCTTCAGCTGGACTTTTACATATGTTTAAAGTATGGTTACAAGAGTCTAAAAAAACTAAAAAGAAATGAAGGTAAAAGTGGCACCCCATTCTTTAGAAGTGAAGTTCAAGGCTAAATTGCTTTTACAGAGCTCAGTTCTGATAATCGGCAGGAAACAGCTGAGCATACTGAGAGGGGTCAGTGAGTGACAGTCATAATTCATTTTGCAAGACAGTTCAATCCAATCTGAACATTACTATTAACAAAATATAAAAATCCACTCTGAAGCTATTGTACAAATATTGGGTTTTTGTACCTCCCATTTTACAACTTTGTGATCTGTGAGATCATTTTCAAAATTGCAGTTCCTACATAAAATAAGCATTAACTATGGCAAAATAATCTCTATGAACCCATCAGGAAAATGAAGATACATAACAATGCCACTTACCTATCTCAGGTACCTGCACACGTGTATGCACACATACTCCTCTTCCTGACTGTTCTGCACACAGGTTGAATCCCACCCATGCCTTTTCTCTGGGTGCTTATTTGTGCTTTCTCTTTCTGGACAAGTGTTTCTTTGCTCCACAAGAACAGTTTTCCTGACATAGCAGCCCCATCTCTACTAAGGATCATGAGGCCATGTGAAGATTTATACATTGTGAAGCCTGGTATTAACCAGTCTAAGCATCAGTTATCTTCTCTGATAACTGATGCTTAGACTTCATTTAACCAGTCTAAGCATCAGTTATCTTCTCTGCAAATAAAACTAAAAATGTTTCTAAACAAATAAGATGCATTGAAAGTATCAGGAAGATAGTAGATGGCCACATTATACCTGGCATCTGTGCTATCTATAGTGCCTAGGGAGGGACAGAGTATCTCTGATTGGCCTACCCAGATCCCTCGCTCATAGCTAAGAGTGTGGGTACTCACATAATTTGTACCCCTAAGAGATTGTTACACCTTATGCCTCCTTACTATGGGCTTTTTTTTTTGTAGAGGCAAAAATGTAGATAAATTCCCCAAATTGTTAGCATAAATTAACCCAGCTAAACAGAATCCAATTATTCAGCCTCTTCAACCTTAGCACTTTAATAGCTGACCCCCTACAATGTTCTCCTGATCCCACTGGCAAGTTTATTTGGGGGAGGCCAGGAATTGATGGGATTCAGACTGTTACATCCTCCAACCCAAATTGACAGTGAAGCCAGCTGCATGTTTACTGTGGTCTGTTAAAGAAGTACTTACCTTACCCTTAATTCCCAGTTGTGAGCATCCAACATTCCTATTTCAACCACTGAATTGTTCTACCCTCCAAATGAACCTTTCAGCAACAAAATGTCCTAAGTTGTTACACTGAATTCTTTTATAATTCAATTACTTATTGATGCCAGAACACTGAATTAAATTAATTAGGAGGCATGGCTTCAAAGTCATGCTCAATTTAACAGCAGATAAAGGGCCCACAGTGTCCTCAATATTAAGAAACTGCTTGCTTTCTTTCAGCATTTACTTTGGGAGGTTTTCTCTTGCCTGTCAGCAGCGTTTAATGCTCAATGGATTCATACTGCAGACCACTACCACATATTTATCATATGCTGGGACATCACAGGTTCATTTTTCAGATATTTCCACCTGAGCCATATAAAGGAATTTGAAATAACTAATGATCTCTTCAAATAGCTGCCTCAGACATAAGTAATTATTAATAGAGGGAGATGAAGAATTAGGAATGCTACTCAATCAGAAGAGGGGTGACAAGACACTGAAAGGGAATAAATCCATTCACGTGGATTTTAAAGAGTTGCTTCAAAAAGATACAATAGATTTAGGCACTAAAAGGAAAGCAGCTCTAAGTTTCATAGTACCTGGAATATAACAATGCTCCATGAATGTATGCAGATACGCAGATGCAAGAAGGAATAAAAAGAAGCCAACTCCCATCCTATGGATGAATAACACATCACAGGAAAATGTAAAAAACTATCTTAACTATAGATTTCTCATATATTTGAGACTACCTACTTAAAGGTCAACCAATTTGTGGTTACAAAGTCAATTTCAATAGTAGTCACACTATCACATTAGGAGGATAAATCCTATGCCCCGAAAACTGTACATATTTGAAAGTTAAATAAAAACTGACAATTATCTACATCACTATACTTTTTCTGAAATGGCAGGGTGTTTTTTGTTTTGTTTTGTTTTGTTTTTTTTACTTAATAGAAGCTAAGGCAGGAATGGAATGAGTTTTGCTTAAAAAAAACAAAAAACGGATTTTTAAAAAAAAGTTTTGCAGACTGTAAGCTCCTAGAGGACAGAATGGTGCCCTGTTTTTATATTTGCAAGGAGTGGGGAAATAAATGTGGGCTGAATGATTAAAGGACCCCCAAGGGCCTGTAACTGGCAACCACCTTTCAGCCAACCAGAAAAAGTATGAGAAAAGCAACCAATTCAGAAATATAAGAATAAGGTTAGGGCAGAGCACTGGGGTAATTCAAAAGTCATTCGACAAACATTTCTTGACTACCTACCATATGTTAGGCGATGATCTAGCTGCACTGAGGTTCATGATTGCCAGGTAGGGTCTCCGCTCTTGTTCAACTTAAGACAACCAAACACTGGCCTAGTGTTAAGCTGTGGTGAGTGAGGTCAAGGGCATAATGCATAGGATTATGAAGAAAATGGACTACTGTGGGTGGGGTAAATGAGGGAGTTGGATTTCCGTGTGAAATCAGGGTCAGCATGGGCTTTTAAGAGCATAAGGACACGCGGACGGCGTAACAGGCCAGGCCACAGCTCGTGGACCTAAGGAGGTCAGAATGGTCAGCGTGGGGAACCGGACGCGCAGCGCCGCCGGCAGAGGCGCACCTGCGGGCTGCGCCACTCTGTTCACGTTTGGAGGTTCGCCTCCCACTCCTGCCTGCTCCCACATAACCACCGTCGCTGACGCGTGTCACTCCATCCTTCAACTAACCTGGTTCCCAACTGCGAGCCCGGGCAGGGTGCCCAGGCCCCCGAGTGGGAAGCACAGGGCCGCGGCCCCAGTCTGAGGGTGCTCGTCCCTCCGGCGCGGGGGTAGTCACCTGAGCAGCTCAGCACCTCCCATTCGTGGGGCCCGCAGTAAATCGCGGCCAAGGCCAGGAGTTCCTCCCGCACAGGACCCGCCATGTCCACGCGGCCTGCGAGCTCGGCACCTCCCCTTCCGCCAACGCAGTCTCGAGAACGAAGCAACGCGGCCCCGCGGCCACCTGAGGGCGCCCCGCCTCCGCAGCCGGGCCGGGGAAGCCCCGCCCACAAGCCTTGCCCCAGGAGTCCCGACAGCCGCTCACCTCTGCCTTTGGGAGTATTTTCCGGAGGCCAAGGCCCCACACCAAGGTTTCTGCTAGATACTGCCCCAGCCCACCTGATGCTTTCCTGGCACACGGAGGCCTCCCACTAAAGCCACAGGTCCTCAAGCTTTAGCCCTATGCTCTGAATTCACCATGCCTCTCTTTGAGCTACGATTGGGATGCACAGTGTCAAACTTAACTGTAAAAGAGAAAGAAAACAAACTAGGAAGTGTTGGGAAGAAAAAGTTAGCCCGTGGAGTAAGTGTCCGGCTCTTGAACTAAGTTTCAAAGATAGCGTTGTGAAATTCTCCATCCTCGTGGAATGGTTAGTGACCCAGGCAGTCTGGGAATCCCGAGAAAGGGCCAAGTTAGTGACCCCCTCCAGGATGCCGAACTGACACTAGCAATGGGACTCTGGACAAAGCCCAGTTTCTGGGACCTCTTTTGCTTAAAAGGTGCAGAAAGGGAAGGTTGAACCGCCCCGCCCAGCACTTTATAGGGAACTATGCGCCAAAGTCCTGGGGGCACGTAATGTTTTCCTTCTGTCTTCTACCTTCAGGGAACAGTCCTGTTGAAAGAGGACAGTGGGACTCCTTGGCCTTCCAAGATATGATCCAAGCGTGTAAACGCTAGCAAAAGCTAGCTTTTCAGTGGTTTTATTTTGCATATAAAACAATATAGATATTACCAATGCGACTCATGGACCTTAAAAATGAAATGGTCATCCTTGAATCTTGCATCTAAATTTTAAAATTTGAGCAGTACCAATAGGATAGCTGAATTAACATTACATTCTGTTTAAACTTTGATTTTAATGAACTAGGTTACAAGGCTCTTCTGTAGTATGCCTGTCTGAGTGCGTTTGTCTTATATTTTCAGTTTTTTCAAGTAATAGTCTAACATTTTGCAGCCCCTCAAAACAGCTGGTCTTGCTCAAACAGGGCCCACGACTTTCGTTTATATCAGAAATTGAATTTTATGAGAGAAATCAGAATTTAGGTGACTGCATAGTGACTACTGTCAGTAACCTACAGAAGTCAACATAAACTTGCCTGACTTGAAGACTCAGAACCCATATTTCCATTATCATCATCATCATCATCATCATCCCCAGGTTTACTAAAAAGGGGATTTGAAAAAGGTAAAGATAGTGGTTGTCAAGAACAGAAAGGAAATCTAACAAATTGGACTGCAAAGGGAAATGTTTTTCAGAGGATGTCATGGGATTTCAGTGACCCGGAGTAATTAGGAGCCCTGCTGTGTGCATAATTGGAAAGACAAAGGTTTATTTAAACTCATAATTATCTCTGATGTGGCCAATTTGTTTTAAAGAAAGAAAGAAGTAAAGACTCCTTTGAGTTATTTCCAAAGTAGCAGTGGGTTCATAATTATCTGTTAAAGAGGTTGTTGAACAAAAGAATAAATTTCTAGTTTAAAATATCACGAGTTATTTGATTTTAGTTTGAAGTTCATTGTTACTATTAAAAGTGGCAGGAAAATATTAATTTAATTATTTGACTTATATATTAAAGATAAGCTACAAAATAATTGAGTGGTCTTTATTTTTAATTTTACAAATTCAACATAAGTGATATGAGTGCAATACTATGAGCAGCATGATTTCAGCTGTCAGAAGTATTTGGAGGCAGTTGCTGAAGCCTGCTGTCAGCAGGGAGTCCATGGAAATTGATGTTGAGTACAGCAATCTATTACTGTATTTAAAATTTTCTAGTCAATAGGTTTCCTCTTTGCTCTTCCTTTCTCCGTTGATTTCTTAACCTGCTTTTCATACCTCATTTAGCATGTTTAAATAAGAAAGAAGTCGATGTGAATGTCTTTTAAACTGACACTATCCTAAGGCACTGAAGTCCCATGAATAAGTTTCTGTACTTGACATTTAGAAGTAATCATCACAGAGACAGCATAATGTCAGCTTGATATTTCTCACACTATGAAAATATCAGCTACATGTCAAATCTCTAAAGTCTACCTTAATGTAATAATTTTTCTTGTATTCACAGGCAACTGAAAATTCTAAACATTTAAATGTGAAATGAATGTCTACAGTTAGCATTACCTATCCCTATCTGTATTTGTGTTATGCATACACACACACACAGTGTATGATTTGCTAGAACAATATTATTTTTTCATGCAATTTTTCTAAATAGTTGTTTCCCCAAGACCATCACGGGAAGGAATTTAAAACCTCTCACCACTGGTTGAGACCACTAACCCAAGAGGTAGTTCTTTAACTATTTTGGGACAACAGTTGTATTCACTTTCTCCTGAAGAGTATAGAGACTTTAACACTCTACTCAAAGTCTAACATATTAAGTCTAAACCCACATGGGTATAGAAATGAGGATACATGATTTTAAGAGTATCGAAGAGATTAAGTATTAGTATCATGTGGAAAAAGCTTAAGATCCTAAATGGACTAGGTTATGGTAAGGAAAATTATTATATAAGAAAAGTAAAAATATGAGAACTACTAAGAATAGAATACAAAAGAGACCTTAAATGCTGACTTCCTAAATACACCTGAACTCTGAGAAACTGTGCAACCAGTTCTTACTAGTTCTGTCTAAATGATTCCTGTATTTACTCATTTCACAAAATGTTCTTGGGCACTCAATGACTGTTGGCCTGGCTTTGTGAGCTGGGTATTGAGATAAAGAGATGAAAGCAACAAGTTATTACTTTCAAGGACATCAATCTTCCATCTAGATTAAAAAAAAAATGCAGCAATTACAAGTTCTTTCACCAAGCTCAGGGCACAAGAATTGCCAATTTATCAGTGTGAAGTTCAATGTTGTGCAATGGGGTGAGGAACAGCATGTTCTCCCACACTTCTAGAGGAGAAATAATTTTGTAATATTCCAGAACATAGTCAACTTCCAAAAGTACATGAAGTCAGTGTTGTTAATTGGTGTCAGTTCTTTTTGCTCCATTAGAGTATACAAGTTGCAAGTTTATTTTTCACCATGATGTCAAAGTAAAAGCAAATTAATTCCATAAGAATTTGACACTGACTACCGTGATCATACTGTTTTGTGGAAGAATCTGCCTCTATTACATCCTAGTAATCTGTACTTGCTCCAAAGTATTGTTTGCTCTCTGCCCATGTTTGATTCTTACACATGAGTGGTATCAAAACAGTTCCGGATGGCTTTGTAGGGAATCATACATGTGGCCAAGGTCCATGTTTCATTGCTTATAAAACAGTGTTATCATTCATGTTTTGGAGTTTGTCTAATTAAAATAAAAACCCAGTAGTTAATTTTGGTTACTACTATAAGGTTCATTTTATTAATTATATTTTCCTCCTGAATATTAATAATGTAGCCAGTATTAATCTGAGGTAGAGTTGAGGATTTTTTTTGTTTTTTGTACTGAGGATTGAATCCAAGGGCACTTAGCCACTGAGTCACATCCCCAGCCCCTTTTTATTTTTTATTTTGAGACAGAGCCTCTCTAAGTTGCTCAGGGCCTCACTAAATTGCTGAAGCTGGCCTCAAACTTGTAATCCTCCTGCCTCAACCTCTCAAACCTTTGGGATTACAGGTGTGTGCCACCACACAGGCAGGATTGAGGACTTTTTAAAGATCTTTTCAGGGCTGGGGATTTAGCTCAGTTGGTAGAGAGTGTGCCTTGCATACTCTCAAGGGCATGGGTTCAATCCCCAGCACCAAAAAAACAGATCCTTTTCCCCAAATCATAAAGGGACTAATAAGTAAATAGACATTGCCATTGCAGCAAGATATATTCTCAGTGATTAAAAATGGAGATACACATATATTTCAAAGAACTACAGCTATAGTTGGAAAAATTAGACCCAGATTTCCTAAAAAGAGGAAAAGAAAACAGTAGAAGGAGGGAAGAAGATAGGAAAGAAAAATAAAAGAGGAAGAAAGAAGAGTGAAAATGCTGGGAAATATTAAGAAAAAGACAATCTTTGAGGCAAAGGAAATTATGAGTTAGGAATTTGTTATAAGATCTAGAAGAAATAAAGAAGATGGAGTCACCTGCTTCTCAAGAGCAGGTAGAGCTCTAGACAGCAAAGAAAACAAGAGCATGAAGAGAAAGCCTACAGAATAAGAGAAAATCTTCACCAGCTGTTCCTCCGACAGGGGATTAATGTGTGTGTGTGTGTGTGCGTGTCTGTGTGTGTGTGTGTGTGTGTATTTATATATATGCATTGTTGTAGTGTTTTAGTCAGCTTTTCCACCACTGCAACTAAAAGACCCAATGAGCACAATTATAGAGGAGGAGTTTATTATTATAGCGTTTATTAGGGGGCTCACAGTTCAGAGGTCTCAATCCATAGCTATACTCAATCCATAGATAGCCCCATTCCTTGGGGCTCAAGGTGAGGCTGAACATCATAGCAGAAGAGTGTGGCAGAGGGAAGCAGCACACATGATGATCAGAAAGCAGAGACAGACTTTACTCATCAGATACAAATATATACCCCAAAGCTACGCCCGCAATGCTCTACCTCATCCAGCCATACCTCACCTGTGTTCAGTTACCACTCAATTAATCCCATCAGGTGATTAATTCACTATTTGGGTTAAGGCTCTGATACCCAATCATTTCCCTTCTGAACTCTCTCACCTTGTCTCACACTTCAGCTTTTGGGAGACACATCCACATCCAAACCACAGCATGCATATGTATACATATTAGAATTTATAAAGAACCTAAAGAAACCCACAAAATCAATAAATCTGCAGAAGAACTAAACAGATGTTTCTCAAAAGAAGAAATACAAATGGCCAACAAATATATGGAAAACCTGTTCAGCCAAATTGTTAGACTGTACACAAATATGTATACAATATGTACAAATATGTAATAACAAGTCCCACTATAATATACAACTATAATGCACTAATAAAAAATATGGGGAAGGCTGGGATTGTGGCTCAGTGGTAGAGCGCTTGCCTCACGAGTGGGAGGCACTGGGTTTAATCCTCAGCACTGCATATAAATAAATGAATAAATAAAGGTCAATCAACAACTAAAAATTTTTTTAAAAAATTAAACAGAGTTATAGAGCACCTGCCATATACTAGTCACTTGATGAGGTTTCAGGCAAAGCATGATGAACAGGACAAAGCCACTACCCTCCAGGAGCTCAGAATCTACTCCAGGAGGACACCAGTTCCTTTTGAGATAGGGTGATGAAGGCCCTGCCAGGTGAGTTGAGGGCCTTCAAAAACAAACAAAAACCCAGAAAGGCGGAGAGCTTAAGAAAAGCAGGCTGTAAAGTTAGATCTCCACCTTCCTTCTTTAATGAGCATTTACTGAGCACCTTACTATGTATCAAGCATTGTACTAGGTGCCTAGAAACTGTGATTTGGGCTTCTTAGAAGCTGCAGTTGCAGTGTGGGAGACAGAGCTTGAAAGATCACATATTTGACCATCTTCAACCTGCCGAACCCATGGGAGTACATGAGATTTCCTGCCTGCATTTCCCAGTAACAGAACAAAGAAGCACTACTTTGTTAGTTTTTTTTTTTTTAACACAATCTGTATCAAAACAATAGTCCCTTTATGGGAGTGTTTCTGTATTTCCCTGCTGGTTTTCATTTCCTTTATTTTGTTCTGGTTTTAATGGAAAGAAAAATAAAATCAAGAAAATAGAAAAAAAATAACATCTCCTTTGTGGCACTCCTACCACCTGTGTATCTCTATCTGCCTCTGTGTATCTCTGTCTGCCTGTTTCTTTTCTTCACTCTCTCTCTCTCTAATTCTATTTTTCCCTCTTCCTTTGTGATATAAAAACTCTGTGAATAAAAGATTAGGCTAGAATACTTTGTCTATTGTTGTTTCAGATAAAATTCTGCTGTATTCCTGGAATTCTCATTTCCCTCTGTATCAGTGATGAGCCAAGCATTTCTTCATGGATGGCTTCATTGGCTCCTACTTCTAGATGAAGCACACTCAAAGTTCCTGCTATTAGGATCATATTACCACCTGCTTTATTCTTATCTCTCTTCTTTCTCCTAAGATACTTTCTCACCTCCTACTCATTCTTCAAGTCTGAATCTCATCCCTCCTTCTGAGTTTGAGTTGAGGACTCCTTCTCTTTTTCCCCATCACTTATCATATTTACTCTTCATAAGACTACCGTAATTGCTTATGTGTCTATAACCCCAGTATGACTCTTGTGAGGTGGGGGAATATTTCTATGTCATCTTTGGTCATATCTCCAACTCTTTGCCCAGTGCCAAGCATATAAAATGCATTCAATATTTGTATAATGATTCAAGAATAAATAAATGCATAGGTATGGCATAGAAATAAATAGCTCAGGGTTCTGATTTCTACCTGATTTCCCAATCCCTTGAAAAATGTTGATATGCATCAATGATAAACAAGCAGATTGCTAACCATGCCTTTACTTGACTCATATTCAGAGCAAAATGGGCAACAGAAACAGTAGATTTATCCTAACAAAGTCTCATGGTTTCATAGAGGAGATGAAAAGGGAGGACATGTCACCTTTACACATTTGAACAATAATTATTCACAGTTACCACTTCACTTTACACCATGTACAAAGGAAAAAAATGTTACAGTAATTATTACAGCTTATACACAGTACAGAGTTTTGATATTACTAGACTAAGCCGAGAAGTCACATGGTAGATAAATCTATACAGAGTTTATGTACCAAACTAAAATGAGAAACCACATGGTTCCTAAACCAAGCTGGCTAAAAATATGTACTATTTCAACCTAAATGTATCATATTTTGTTACAAGTTTATATTAAACATTTAAGAATGACTATCTCTCTTGAAAATGGACTAGATATAACCATAGCAATTAAAATTAAGTGAAGAGACTCAGATTTTTCACTGTTTCACTCAGAATCACTTAGAACTTTCTTTTTCTTTTCCTTCCTTTGTCTGTCACTTCAATACATTGTTGATCATGGCTTAAATTAAAAGACCAGATTATGTGGAAGGGGCAGGAATTCATTGAAAAGTTCTATGTCTCGATCATGGTGGTAGTTACATGAATTTAAGCCATTTAACTTTATTTTAAAACTGAGTATTTTAGTTTGTGTACATTACGCCTTGATTTTTTTAAATGAGGGGGAAAAAAGACAGGTTAGTAAACTCAAAACTTTTATAAAAATCCTTTTACTTTTCCCTGAATTGAAGCTGATTATACCCTCAGCTTTAAAAATGAAGGAAATGTAGTCCTTTAAAAACCCCCTGAGGCAGGAGGATTGCAAATTCAAAATCAGCCTCAGCAAAAATTAGGTGCTAAGCAACTCAGTGAGACCCTGTCTCTAAATAAAATACAAAATAGGGCTGGGGATGTGGTTCAGTGGTGGAGCACCCCTGAGTTCAATGGCTGTTACCTCCACGTCACCCCCCAAAAAACACTTAAGCCTTGCTACTGCTTTTACATTGTAACAACAAATCTCCACAGGGGAAAAAAGGGCAGATTTCAAATGTCTTCATATGGCACCAAATTCTCTGTGAGTGGGATGTTATAGAACTGAAGAAAAGCCTTCTTTCACTTGAGCAAACTTGTTTCTAGTCTGAAAGCTCAGTCTATCATTGTCTGTTGATGTTCAAAACAAAACAAAAAACAAAGCAATCAATTCCAGTACAACATGTTATATAGGCTGAAGAGTCATTATCCAAATAATTTTGAATGCATTCAACTATTTCAAATAATTTTAATATGATTTTATTTATTTGTTATGGTAAAGTAAGACACCTGTAGTGATATCAGTACAGTATCACATGTGCATCAATTGTGAGATGCACATATTTTTCACATCTCTGAATCAAGAAGCTTCACACCACTTATGATGTCTTACATTGTCCATGAGTCAGGCAGCTGATGAAATGTAAGACATGTTTTGCACATGCATTAAATGGGTTATTTTTCTTGATGACTTGATTGCTGCAAAATGTAGAAACAGCAGAATGGGTGTGAGCAACTCAGAAAAAAGGCCTGGAAGCATTGGTAGAGGCTTTTTTTTTTTTTTTTAATTCATCCACCCATGTTGTTAATGAAACAAAGGATAATTTAGGTGCAAAAACACACATTGATGCCTCTGAGTTGAAATGTGGTTGAAAACACATAGAATGTGAATAGGTTTTATGAATAGTTTAGGTATTTTGCTCATGTCTTCCTTTCTATGTATGCACAATAATGATAGTGGATCGTGTTAGATCTAAATAAGTCTAAAAGAGCTTTTGCAAAAAGTAGAAAATAAAAAGTTCAAGTGATAAGTTAGCCATAATTGTTGTGGTACCTAAACGAATGGCCTGTCTCCCAACTGAAGGCATCTTAGATTCTATGAATGCTGATCTTTGTTGGCTGGTTTTCTTGTATATTGTCTTTTCAGCCAAGGGAATGTGGAAAGACTAGGGAGGAAAGACCTGTTATCAAATAATATCTTAAACATATGATAATAATAATAACACCATTTATACATAGCTACTATGGGCCAACTGTTTTGCCGAGTGCTTTATATTTATTAGTGCATCTGACTCTCTCAAAAAACCCAATAAAAATTTATTATTCACTATAATTTGAATGTTTTCTCTGAGATTAATGTTGAAAATGCAGTTGCCAGTGTAGTGGTATCAGGAGGTGCCCTTTAAGAGGTGATCACGTCATGTGACCGCCACCCTCAGGATGGACTAAGGCAGTTATGGAAGAGTGGGTTAGTTATCATGAGAGTGAGTTGCTATAACCTTGAATCTGTCTTTCTCAACTTTTTCTCATGCATTCTCCTACCCTCTTCTCTATCCCTCTCCCACACATGTGCTCTCACACTCACCCCTGTGCTCTTGCCCTGCCATGCCCTCTGCCATCTTGTGATGTAGCATGAAGGCCCTTCACCAGATGCAGTCTCCCAACCTTGGATCTCCAGAACTGTGAGCTGAAGAAAGTCTCTTTTCTTTATTATGCACCCAGTCTGTGGTATTGTGTTGCTGTCAACAGACAACAGACTAACATAATTTGCAAAAATGAATTTGAACCTTGCTTTGACTGACCCCTAAAGCTCTTTCGTGTGTGTGTTTGTATTGAGGATAGAACCCAGGGCCTTGTGCATGTGAGGCAAGCATGCTACCAACTGAGCTATATTCCCAGACCCCCCTAAAGTTCTTGATATTTATTGATTTTTTTAAAGTGATAATGGGGACCCAACCCAGGATCTTGTGCATGCTAAGCAAGTGCTCTACCACTGTTATATCCTCAGCACTTTAGTGCTTTCTAATTTTTATTTTGAGATGGTCTAAGTTGTTCAGGCTGACCTCAAACTTGCAATATTCCTGCCTCAGCCTCCAAGCTCTTGATTTTTGTACAGTTACTTCCTCCCCTGCTCCATCCCCAATATCTCCCATAGTTCAAAATGAAAACTTAAAGAAGGTGCAGAGAGAGAGATCCAAATGAGAGTCTCAGCAGCAGCAATTCCTGTTCAGGGTATTCTTGAAGCCGACTTTATCCTCAGTTTTGTGGTGAGGATAGTGCATCCTTCAATTAAGTGAGGTACCTTAGACCCTTAACACCAAAGCATCCTCTTTTTGTGCCTTAGTGAGTTCTATTTGGGATGATTTTATCACAGTTGAGATTATACTATTGTAATAATTCATAGCTTTCATATGTTTATATATTTAGCTACTAACAATAAAATATTACTTCTAACACACCTTAAACAGCCAGATTTGAGCCAATTAAGGGTAGCTCAATTCCTTAAGCTGTGTAATGAATGAAGCCTGTTGTTTCAGTTATCATCAGTGGCCCTGGCTGTACCTGATTCTTGTAGGGACTATGCATAGGCTCAATCAGCACTGGGTAAGAAACAATGAAGAACACAGAGTGTAAGCCATTCTGTTTTCCTCAGAGCAGTTTTGTTTGAATACAAGTTGCTTAACTTTGATGGAACTCAGTCTTCTTCATCATAAAAACATGCAAATTGCAAGATGATTTCTAAGAAACTTTCTGGTTTTAAAATTCTTGGCTCTTGCACAGAGTAAAGTCATCCAGACATTGCATAAGTTACTGTATGCAAGTAAATCCAATGGATTTCACTGCCCTTTCCATCTCCTTTCTTTGATAAATGTTTTCTCTTAATGGAATGTAAATTCAGTGCTATCAAATGATATGCTGAACAAAAATAAATGTAGATGAGACTGTTTTTGATCAGTGGTAAGAATTTTTTAAAACTCTAAAATACCTGTAGAACAAATAAAAGAACAAATTGCTGTTGTAAGTCTTGTGTCTAGTAACTATCTCATGACAGTTTTCATTTTACAAGGACTAGTAACTGGGGAAAGGAAAAGTCACCAAGAAATTCTGGAATGGTATGTTGAGTTTCCTTGCAGTTGAAATCAGGTCTTCAAAGCTAAAAACAATGAGAAGGGGCTGAAATGCTCTTGTTTTTCCTTAGGGATTATTAATTTCAATTTTTAAAACCAAAATAAAATAAATAATTTCTTTTTTCCTCAAAAACAATGATCTAAAAAAATGACATTAATAAGTGATTTGAAATTACAAAAAAACTATGTCCTCAATTTCAGCTAACTGATACAATTCTATAAATCAAGAACTAAATTCTAGCCAAAATGTTGATTTGAAGAAACAAAATATAAAATGTAACTGAAAATTATTATATTATTGTTTCTACCCAAAATACCATATTTTTTTTAACAAAATGGAATTGATTCAATAAACTCCCTTCAAGATATAATGCATTTGTGGACACACTACTCAATTATTTTTTGAAGGTGTCATCTAATCCCTAGAACAGCCATTTTCAAGTTCAAGTACTGCATATGGCTTACAAGTTTGGATAACTTTGTACTGCTGCCTAACTTACTAATTTTCAAGAAATTATTCAGGAGCATGATTTCTCTCATGGGTTCATTACTTTAGGTAATATTTTAACAAAAGGAAAGCAAGGAACAGGAAAAAATCTATCTGTATAATAACTGTGTCCACCACCTTAAATGTATGCACTAGCAGGTGGGTGTCCACAGAACCACAGAGTGAATTCAAGTCCACATGTCTGTCTGTGGCACCCTGAAGGGCTCTCCCAGCACTGCTTGCTGCCTCAGAGAGCCAATATGCCCCCTGTAAGAGGAAATTTCCTTCCAGACTCCATCTAGGTAAATCTCTAGCTCCCTATCTCACATCCTCACACCAGGGTACTTTAATCATTTATATGTGGTAAAACCCTGATACTGTGCTCATTCCATCAGTATGTTGATGGGGAAGGCCCACTACAGAGCCAAAGCACCCCCAGCAGTCCCCTCTTACCATTTCTAACAATCATGCCAGGAAGATTTCAGACATGTTAGTTAGAGCAGCAGCCATAAGCTTATTAGAAGGGATAGAAAAAGGAAAAAGGGGGATACTGTCAAGGGAGAGAGGGAGTCCTCACATAGAGGAGAATGATGGCATACCCTCCTGTCTTCCACTTTTATTGGGAATCCCAGAGAAGTTTCCTAAGAATCCTGCCCAGACCCACCTCTTGACTTTTGACTGACAGCAGGATTGCCTCAGACTTCCAAATCCCTGCCATGCATGGCAAAGATTCAAGGCAACTCTGGGTCACTATGGCCCACGCTGACCTGTTCTAATGGGAACTTTTTCTTACAGGTTTTATGATTAAGGAGCTTTGCTCCTAATTATCATATCTATCTAAATTCTGGAATCTTATCAGTGTAAAGGTCATAAAAGTAACCCCCTCCTTTCAGGATTACTTGTGTTCTTATTAGTAAGGAGGAGGCTTTTAAAGCCTGCATTTCTCCTGCAGAAAACAGGTTGTTTGCCGAGAAATGTAACATAGCCAATTGACTTAAGCCAGGCAGTGCTGCAGGCGAATTGCCTTTTAAAAGAAAGTATGTGGGAGTCAGCACAGTGGGTCCAGTTATAGAATTATCCCCTTAACCTCACGTCCCCACCATTCAGGTCTGTCTGTGACCTATTAGTAGATAGATGTCTGGAAAAGCCCAGAAGGAGCTGACTCACTGTGTGGCTTGCCAGCAGCTATCAAAACTGATAACAGCTTCTGGGTGCAGTGGTACATACCTGTAATCCCAGTGACTAAGGAGGTTGAGGCAGGAGGATTGCAAGTTTGAGGCCAGCCTCGGCAACTTAGTGAGAACCTATCTCAAAACGGAAAATAAAAAGGGCTGAGGATATAGCTTAGGATAGAGCTACACTTTATGGTGAGGCCTAACTTAATTATACTTACAAAATTATTCAGGGACATGAGCTCCCTAGCATGTTCCATCACTAGCACTACACATACACACATACACACACACACAGCAGCTAAAGAACTTGGGCCCTGAACAACCTACTGAGCTTTAGTCATAAACCTCTACATGGTGCAGCAGTGCACCCTGCTGAGTGTCAGCCCAGGAATTAATAGCTTGAGAAACTGGTACAACTTCAGAGTTTACAGATGCATTTAGGAAACATATTATCTCATGTAATCCTTAAGAATTGTTATGTAGACATTATTATTTTTATTCTTATTATTTATTCTCATGAAGGAGAAATGTGAGGTTTACAGAGGTTAACTAATTTGCCCTTAATCGTACAACCAGTAAATGAGAAAAGCTAGAAGGAATATGGTTGCCCAACACAACCAGTTAGTCTTATTCTGTGGTTTCTTTTCCATCCCTAGTGCTCAATTATGAGCACAAGAAACTCTCTAACTTTAATGTTTACACCATGCTAAGGAGCATATGCCATAGACATGCCTGGACATGCTGGGGATCCACTGGGTTGCTGGCCATAAGGGACAGCAGCCATTGACTTGCTTAGTCATGCCTGCTTGCAATTGATAGGGGGCTCGGCCCATGCACATGTGCAAAGAAAGGCCCAGTTGCAATTATACTATCTCACTAGATATAACCAATGGACATTGGCTTTTACTGGGTGTAACCAATCACCAGCCCACACCACCAGCTAAGCCCACACCACCAACTTGGAACTGCTTTTTAAACTGCTTGCCCTGCCACATTTTGGGGCTTGCTCCAAGGTTATCAGTGAGACCAGCCACCTTGCTGTCTGTCCCTGGATCAGCTCCACCATTCCCTGACGTCCAGCCGTCAGCTGAAGAGAACCATCAAACAAGGACAATATCTGCTCTTTGGCTAAGAGACGTCACCTGGCATCAGAGGTACTTTGGGGCTCATGGTTGCCCTAGGATTGTGTGAATTAATTGTAATGTTTAGTTGCCCTAGGATTGTGTGAATTGCAGGTAGTGCTTAATTGCCCTAGGATAGTCTAACTTACCTATAGTGTTTGATTAGTGCACATCAAATGCTAGTTGGGGTGCTCTAGCACACTCAATACTTTTTGCATTAATTAATTATATTTGATGATTGTTGTGATTGAACATACACTTGCATTTAAAGACAATCCGCCTCCGACTAATTATTAATTACGCGTGACACTAACTATGCAGAAATCATAAAATGAAAAGTGGCAAATGTTGGGTTGAGAGATGGCAGCTAGACAAAGGGGGGCTGGGCATCTGAAGTTACCCACGCATGCCAGGACTTCCCACGCACCGTGGGCCAAATGGTCGACTGCTCACCGCTCTGACATCAACCAATCATCAATGAACATGCTGACCTCTGAAATTGGCCCATACCTGTCACTGGGCCTCAGACAACCAGAAAGAGATGCCTCTTTGTGAGAATCCCCCTCCTCTCAACCTACCATAAAAATGACCTCTCCCAGTCTTGGGTGCAACTTCCCGGGCCCACTCTGGTGGACGGGTGAACCTCGCCCGAGAGCGAACCCCAATAAAGCCATGCTTTTGCCTTTTCAGCTAGTGGTCATGGTCTTTACCGCCCATCTGACCTTACAACAAATAAGAATGTTGATCCAGTGCTGCAGCTTCATGTTATTCAAATTACCATTAAAAGTAGTTTCCATTAAATAACTTTTTAGGGCTGGGGTTGTGGCTCAGTGGTAGAGCGCTTACCCCTCATACATGAGGCACTGGGTTCAATCCTCAGCACCACATAAAAATAAATAAAGATATTGTGTTCACCTACAACTAAACAAATATTTTTAAAAAATGACTTTTTACTTGGCCCATGGAAATGTTAATGACTAGGAAAATATGTGAACAAGACACTCTCAATATTATTTTTGTGAAATTTCATCACTGCTCTCAACTTCTGCTACCGTCAGCATGTTAATCTGTTTTGAAAAGTATGAATCAAATAGCTCACTTCCTGGGTGAAATTTATCCTAAAAATTTAATCTTAGTAAGCAAAGCATGAAATCATTGAGGCTTTTTTAGGATTAAGAACTCACATATCCTGAGAAAAAGAGACAAAAATCATGCAGAAGAATTCCAACAATTTATGTAGATACTACCCTTGGGGAGGTGGAGCACACCACCTCATTCCTAAAGTATGGGCCAGCATAATGACTTCCATTCAAACAGTGCAGTAGGGGAAAGGCTGGGGTTGACAGCAAGAGTAATTTCACAATGGAGAAACCTGACAAACCCTACCTGAGCCATGTGATGGAGGTCAACATCAATAGTGATAATTTGGCAATATAAACTTGATATTATGTGGTTTAAATTACACTCCTCTTCTGTAGTCTTTCTCCCAAAAGCCCATAACCCTGAGAAAAAGCATCAGAAAAATCCCAGTTAAGGGACATTCTACAAAATATCTGACCAGTAGTCCTCAAAATTGCCAAGGTCATCAAAAACAGTCTGAGAAGTCATAGTCAAGAACAGACTATTTAAAAATAAACTTAGAAACTTTATCATTTTAAAGAGTTTATTTGAGCAATGACTCATGAATTAGGTGGCGCTAAGTAACCTACAACCAGTTTGGACTCCATGGATGAGACACCCAATGAAAACTTATAAGACATTCACAAAAGTGAAACAAATAAAACATTTGATTGGCTAAAGGAGTAGTCTCAGAGTTCCTAGCAAGCGATTAATTGGCAGTTTCCAATTGGTAAAGTTACTCTCAGTTAAGTTTCAAGATTTGCTTACATAGGAACTCAAAAGGCTAGAACTAGAAATTGAAGAAGACCTTAGAAGATGGAGAAATCTCCCATGCTCTTGGATAGGCAGAATCAATATTGTCAAATGGCCATACTACCCAAAGTGCTATACAGATTCAGTGCAATCCCAATTAAAATCCCAACGTCATTCCTTATAGAAATAGAAAAGGCAATCATGAAATTCATTTGGAAGAATAAGAGACCCAGAATAGCCAAAGCAATCCTTAGCAAGAAGAGTGAAGCAGGAGGCATCAAAATACCAGACCTTAAATTATACTACAAAGCTATAGTAACAAAAATGGCATGGTATTGGCACCAAAATAGACATGTAGACCAATGGTATAGAATAGAAGACACAGAGATGAACCCACTTACATACAGTTACCTTATACTAGACAAAGGAGCCAAACACGTACACTGGAGAAAAGATAGCCTGTTCAACAAATGGTGCTGGGAAAACTGGAAATCCACATGCAGCAAAATGAAACTAAACCCCTATCTCTCACCATGCACAAAATTCAACTCAAAGTAGATCAAGGACCTGGGAATCAGACCAGAGACCCAACGCCTAATAGAAGAAAAATTAGGCCCAAATCTTCATCATGTCGGATTAGGACCATACTTCCTTAACCAGACTCCTATAGCACAGAAAGTAAAATCAAGAATCAACAAATGGGATGGATTCAAACTAAAAAGCTTCTTCTCAGCAAAAGAAATAATCAATGAAGTGAACAGAGAGCTGACATCCTGGGAACAAATCTTTGCCATGCACACTTCCGATAGAGCACTAATCTCCAGGATATATAAAGAGCTCAAAAAAACTTAACACCAAAAAACCAAACAACCCAATCAATAAATGGGCCAAGGAGATGAACAGAAATTTCACAGAAGAAGATATACAGTCCATCAACAGACATATGAAATAATGTTCAACATCTCTAGCAATCAGAGAAATGCAAATCAAAACTACCCTATGATTTCATTTCATGCCAGTCAGAATGGCAATTGTCAAGAACACAAACAACAATAAATGTTGGCAAGGTTGCGGGGAAACAGGCATGCTCATACATTGCTGGTGGAACTGCAAATTGGTACAACCAATCTGGAAAGCAGTATGGAGATTCCTTAGAAAACTTGGAATGGAACCACCATTTGAGCCTGCTATCCCACTCCTCGGTCTATACCCAGAAGACTTAAAAACAGCGTACTACAGTGACACAGCCACTTCAATGTTTATAGCAGCTCAATTCACAATAGCTAAACTGTGGAACCAACCTAGATGCCCTTCAATACATGAATGGATAAAGAAACTGTGGTATATATACACAATGGAATATTACTCAGCAATAAAAGAGAATAAAATTATGGCATTTGCAGGTAAATGGATGGAATTGGAGAACATCATGCTAAGTGAAGTAAGCCAATATCAGAAAAACCAAATGCCGAATGTACTCATTGATAAGTGGATGCTGATCCATAATGTGGGGAAAAACACGGGAACAATGGAGGAACTCTGTTCACAGGGGTGTAGTAGGGGAAGGGGCATGGGGACAGTAAAGGTGGTAGAATATGACGGTCATCATAGCCCTAGCTTTATGTATGACTGCATGTGTGTTGTGATTCTTTATCACATACAACCAGAGAAATGAAATGTTATCCTCCATCTGTGTACAATGAACCAAATTGCACTCTGATATCATGTAAACCTAAATAGAACAAATAAATAAGTTAAATATGGGGGGAAAAAAGGCTAGAACTGTCTCAGCCTCATGGCTGCCTGGTTATTATTATTTTTGATCATGACTAAATGTTATTTATCCTGGATGAGATCCAGAAAAGGATATCAAGTAAAAACTAAGTAAACCTGAACATAGTGTAGACTTCAGTTAACAATAATATATGAACATTTGTTCCTTAACTGTAACAACTGTATTATATCAAGGACGTTCATAGGAGAGGAAATTGGGTACAAGGTGTACTGGAAATCTCTTTACTATCTTTGCAACTTTTTTGTAAGTCTAAATTTTTCCTTCTCAAAAATAACGTTTATTTAAAATATTTTTTTTTTATCTTTAAGGCATGTTAATAGTGGATCAGGCTACACATGTCTCTCAGTTAACTTAAAATTCCTAAAGAAACAGATAATGCAAGTGAAGCTGCAAGCCCTTGGAGTCACTCTTTCTTATTCTAAGGAACCAAACCTCCAACATCACCACCACCCTCCTGTATCCCTTCTTACTGTCCTTTTCTTTCACAGCCAAAGTTCTTCCAGATGTAGAGTCTCTACTTCATCTCTTATGCATTCTTCAAACCACTGCATCTATGTATCTACCCAACAATGACTCCAAGTCCAAAGTCAGAAGATTCTTCTCAGTCTTAATCTCAACCTGATGAAGATTGAAAGTATTAATAAACCACCTCTCTTAAATTCCCAGTTTCCTTCCTATAGTCTACCTGGTTCACTTCTTAATTTTCTTCTCTTTGGCTAATATGTCAAGATGCCTACCCACCACCATTTTTTAATTTAGCCTTTTTTAAATTGATGGAACTTGAGTTTACTGGCCAAAAGAAGGATTATTTGGGTAGCACCTTAGGTATGCAAATCTAGGGTGAGTAGTCATCCTTCATTGTGGAAAGAAGGACTTATTTTTGCTTTATTTTGTTTCATTTTGTTGTTTGTTTTAATTTAGCAATAATTGTCTCTCCCCTTGGTGTGCAAAGATACTCATTTGGGAGGAAGTGACTGGGGTCTTTTAAGGAATTCACAGCCTTCTTGGAGAGAAGTTATTAAAGCCTCAAACTCCCAAGGATTCCAAAAGTGGAAAAAAGGAAGGAAAGAGATGTCAGCCCAGGGACCTCAGAATTCATGCAAGTAGAGAGGTGAGTATATTGGTTTCACATAAGCTGGCAAAACTTCCTCTAGACTCAATCATTTTGCCATGGCTATTGTACATTGGGAGAAAATACTAAATATAAGTATAAATTAAAAGTAGTGACTCTAATGCCCAATCTGCAGCAATAATATAGTTTACACAGTCATCGATGTCATTCATGTGTTAAAATTTCATCCCTATTGTGAAGCATTAAGAGGGTAGAAACCTAATTTGACTACAGTGTTTAGAGGTGGGACTTTTGAAGGGTGATTAGGATCAGTAAGGTCATTAGGGTGGAGCCCCATGTTTGAATCCTAATGGTTTTATAAGATGGAAAGAAACCAGCACACATCTCTTGCCATTTGTTGCCCTATTCCACCTTCTATTAGTAAGAAGTTCATTATTTGAGTCCCTAGAACTATAAGCCAATATAAATCTCTTCTCTTTATAAAGTATGCAGCCTCAGTTATTTCATTATAGTAATAGAAAATGGACTGATACACTTAATGACCTAAAAATAATGACACAAATATCTCTCTTCACGAGGTAGCACTTCAGCTTTATTGTATTATTTTCCTTTGATTGGCTTAGGTTTTTAAAGTATACCTGTTATTTCTGTTATTAATATTCTCTACCAGATTTGATCACTAACTTTAATTTATTTTGTTTTAGTAAGAAATGACTTGTCAAAAATCAAACTGGCCCAGTGTGGTGAGTGCTAATCCCAGCAGCTTGGGAGGCTGAGGTAGGAGGATCAAGAGTTCAAAGCCAGCCTCAGCAACTTAGCAAAGCCCTAAGCAACTCAGTAAGACCCTATCCCTAAGTAAAATATAAAAAGGGCTGGGGACATTGCTCAGTGGTTAAGCACCCCTGTGTTCAATCACTGCTAACAACAATAACAAAAAAAATCAAACTGTAATAAATCAGTATTTAACTTTATAATTTGGATCCCCTTAAAAATAAAATGAAATAAAATAATCTTCACACTCTAAATTTGTTTCAGCCTTAAGTAAACCTTAAAAAAATTCTAGAGATCATAATGATATTTGACAATGAATCTCATGCAAAAATAATCTTGTTGCTATAAGTAAGCACTTGGCGAATTCTAAGTACTGTGTTGGTTCTTATCCTTCTTAGCAAAGATAAGAGAATGTCGGAAGTACTTACACTCTAGTGGCCTTGAAAAACCAATAAACAAACAGCACTAGTCTGGAACTTATTTAAGTTTTAATTGACATTATCTTTAATGTTTGCTGAAGGGCAGGAAATGTCCCTAAGAAATGTAATTATTAGTGACAGATATATTTTTATTTCCGGGAAATCAAAAATAACGTGAGGACTACACATTTTATAATACATGTTAGTTATAGGAATTCTTTTTTGTTAAAACCATAGGATGTTTATTACTTAAACATTTATTTAAATCACTTAATCTAAAGGCTATTTAATATATGAATTGTTCAGCATTCTATAAAGGAACTTATCAGGCTTGTAAGATTATTCTATCAAAATGTTAGTGTGAAGGGCTTGTTAGGCACCCTTTGGGCTTGGCTTTCCACTGGCAGCCTACTCAAAATGAAGAGTGCCCCTAGCAGATACAATTCTAAATGCACCAGAAAGCTATGTTCTTCCATAAGAGCATAATTAGGCAATTGTTCTTTTTTTTTTAAAATAATTTTTTAGTTGTAGATGGACACAATGTCTTTATTTTATTGCTTTGTATGTGGTGCTGAGGATCGAACCCAGGGCCTCACGCATACAAGGCAAGCGCTCTACCGCTGAGCTACAATACCAGCCCTAGGCAATTGTTCTTGATCTTTAACTTATTAAAGACTTTCTTTCTAGCCTAGATTATTTATTAACAATTAAATAATATTTTAAAATAATATTTTGAATCCCAGCAGTTCAGGAGGCTGAGGCACAAGGATCGAGAGTTCAAAGTCAGCCTCGGCAACTTAGCAAAGACCTAAGCAACTTAGTGAGATCCTGTATCTAAATGAAATATATTTAGGGAGAGAGGTCAATAAGTAGAAAGGCACGTGTTTCAAATGTCTTTTGGGGCAAAATTTTATATCTAATATTCTCAAGACAGGGAGGATTATTGACTTTTGGGGGGCAGTGGATCTGGGAAGGGCCCAGGAAGAAACTGTGCTCATTTTCCCCTTCTAAACTCAAATTTGTTAGATCAACATTCTATTACAATTACCTTCAAGATCATACACATTTGCCGGACACAGTGGCACATACCTGTAATCCCAGCACTTTGGGAAGCTGAGACAGGAGAATCGTGAGTTCAAAGCCAGCCTCAGCAATGGCAAGGTGCTAAGCAACTCAGTGAGATCCTGTCTCTAAATAAAACACAAAATAGGGATGGGGATGTGGCTCAGTGGTCAAGAACCCCTACACTGAGTTCAATTCCTGGTTTAAAAAAAAAAGAAAAGAAAAGATCACATACATTCACTACTGAAATAAGACAATAATCAGAACCTATTTTGAAAATTTATACTCTAATGCAATAGAAAATCTTGAAGACAGTGACAAATTTCTAGAGACATATTCTACCCCAATTGAATCAGAAGAACATAGAAAATTTAAACATCAATTTCAATAATGAAATTGAAGATACCATCAAAAGCCTACCAAGAAAGAAAAGCCCAGGACTAGATGGATTATCAGCTGAGTTCTACAAGACCTTCAGAGAAGAACTTACACTAATCCTCTTCAAGTTATTCAATGAAATAGAAGAGGGAACCCTTCCAAATTCATTCTATGAAACTAGTATCACCCTGATACCAAAACCAGACAAAGACACATCAAGGAAAAAAAACTTCTGACCAATATCCCTGATGAACACTGATGCAAAAATTTTCAATAAAACACTGCCAAGTTGCATACAAAAACACATTAAAAAGATAGTACACCATGATCAAGTGGGGTTCATCCCAGGGATGCAAGGTTGGATCAACATGGAAATCAATAAACATAATCCATCACACATCAATAGACTTAAAGACAAGAATCACATGATTATCTCAATAGATGCAGAAAAAGCATTTGACAAAATATATCATCCATTCATGTTCAAAACACTAGGAAAACTAGGGATAGTAGGAATATACCTCAACATTGTAAAAGCTATGTATGCTAAACTCAAGGCCAACTTCATTCTAAATGGAGAAAAATTAAAAACATTTCCTCTAAAAACTAGAGCAAGACAGAGATGCCCCCTTTCACTACTTCTATTGAACATAGTCCTGGAAATTCTAGCTAGAGCAATTAGACAGATGAAAGTAATTAAAGGGATACAAACAGGAAAAGAAGAACTTAAACTATTTCTATTAGCTGATGACATGATTCTATAGTTAGAAGACCCAAAAAACTCCCCCAGAAAACTTCTAGAACTCACAAATGAATTCAATCAAGTAGCAGGATATAGAATTAACACCCATAAATCAATTGTGTCCCTATACATCAGTGATGAATCTCAACTGAAAAAGAAATTAGAAAAACTATCTCATTCACAATAGCCTCAAAGAAAATAAAATATTTGGGACTCAATCTACCAAAAGAGATGAAAGACCTCTAAAATGAAAACTACAGAACACTAAAGAAAGAAATTGAAGAAGACCTTAGAAGATGGAAAGATCTCCCATGTTCTTGAATAGGCAGGATAGATATTGCCAAAATGGCCATACTACCAAAAGCACTATACAGATGTAATGAAATTCCTATTAAAGTTCTGATGATGTTCTTCACAGAAATAGAAAAAGCAGTCATGAAATTCATTTGGAAAAAAGAAGAGGCCCAGAATAGCCAAAGCAATCCTCAGCAAGGAAAGTGAAGCAGGAACCATCACAATACCAGACCTTAAACTATACTACAGAACTATAGTAACAAAACAGCATGGTATTGGCACCAAAAGAGACATGAAAGCCAATGGTACAGAATGGAAGACACAGAGACAAACCCACATAAATACAGTTATCTTATACTAGACATAGGCACCATAAACATACATTGGATGAAAGATAAACTCTTCAACAAATGGTGCTGGGAGAACTGCAAATCCATATGTAACAACATGAAATTGAATCCCTATCTCTCACCCTGACAAAACTCAACTTAAAGTCAATCAAGGACCTGGGCATTAGACAAGAGACCCTGCACCTACTAGAAGAAAAATGTAGGCCCAAATCTCCATCATGTCGGCTTAGAAACTAAATTCCTCAACAAGACTCCTAAAGCATAGGAAGTAAAATCAAGAATCAATGTATGGGATGGTATCAAACTAAAAAGCTTCTTCACAGAAAAAGAAACGATCAAAAAACAAGAGAAAGCCTACAGAATGGGAGAAAAATCTTTGTTACATGCATATCAGATAGAGCACTAATCTCCAGGACATATAGAGAACTCAAAAAACTTAACACTAAAAAAACAAATAACCCAATTAATAAATGGGCAAAGTAACTGAACAGACACTTCACAGAAGAAATATTAATGGTCAACAAATATATGAAAAAATATTCAACATCACTAGCCATTAGAGAAATGCAAATTAAAACTACAGAGAGATTTCATCTCACTGCAGTCAGAATGGCAAGAATACAAGTAACAATAAATGTTGGTGAGGATGTGGGGGAAAAGGAACACTCATATGTTGCTGGTGGGACTGCAAATTGATGCAACCACTCTGGTAAGCAGTATGGAGATTCCAAAGAAAACTTGGAATGGAACCACCATTTGACCCAGTTGTCCCAGTCCTTAGTTTAAACCCAAAGGACTTAAAATCAGCATACTAGGGCTGGGGCTGTAGCTCAGTGGTAGAGCACTTGCCTAGCATGTGTGAGGCACTGGGTTCAATCCTCAGCATCACATATAAATAATAAATGAATAAAATAAAGATCTATCAACAACTAAAAAAATATTGTAAAAAAAATTCTTTTTTAATCAGCATACTAAGCCGGGCGCAGTGGTGCATGCCTGTAGTCCCAGCACTTTGGGAGGCTGAGATAGGAGAATCGCAAGTTCAAAGCCAGCCTCAGCAATGGCAAGGAGCTAAGTAATTTAGTGATACCCTGTCTCTACATAAAAAAAAAAAAAACACAAAATAGGGCTGGAGATGTGGCTCAGTGGTCAAGTGCTTCTGAATTCAATCTCCAGTACCAAAAGAGAAAAGAAAAAAAATCAGCATACTATAGTGACACAGCCACACCAATGTTCATAGCAGCTTCATACATGCCCTTCAACAGATGAATAGATCAAGAAAATGTGGTACATATACACAATGGCATATTACTCAGCCATAAATAAGAATGAAATTATGGCATTTGCTGGTAAATGGATGGAGCTGCAGAGTATCATGCTAAGTGAATAAGCCAATACCCCAAAACCAAAGGCCAAATGTTCTCTCTGAAATGCAGATAATGACTTACAATGGGGGTTATGGATGGAGAAGTGGAGGTTCACTAGATTAGGATGGGGTGGGGAAGAGAATGGAGAGAAGTGAGGAGGGATGGGAATTGGAAAGGCATTAGTATGAATCAGAAATAACTTTCCTATGTTCATATATGAATACACAACCAGTGTAACTCCACATCACATACAACCGCCAGAAGGGGAATTTGTACTCCATGTATGTATGATAGTGTCAAAATACATTCCACTGTCATGTATAACTAAAAATAACAAAAAAAGGTCATACACATTCATATAGATTTAGTTTAAGTAAACATTTATTGATATCTATCATAGAGGAATTTGTTCCAGGGCTCCTGGAAGCTTTAGCAGAGAATCTATACTTTTCCTCTTCCAGCCCCTAGAGGCTACACATATAACTTGTCTCCCAGCCTCCAGACAATAATCCTATCACACAACGGGACAAGTCCTTCTCTGCCTCCCCTGCCTCCCCTTTGCCTACAAGGATTCTGGTGACTACATGGAATCTACCTGGATATTCAAAGATAATCAAGGTCCTTCATTACATTTATGGATATCCTTTTTTCCTTATAAAGTAACATGTTCACAGAATGCAGCATTAATATTCACTTTGAGTGAAAACAACACAAGAATAACTATGGCATAATGATGTGTGTGAATTTTTAAGGTTTGAGAAACATTGGACCAAATTATTAAGTTTCCTATTATTGGGTTCCTACTTTATTACTAAGAAAATAAAGCTAATCATTAAGCATCAATAATCATAACTGTCTCCAAATTCATTGGTAACCCCTAAACTGCTTACAATAGCCTTAATGTTTGATTCCCTCCAAAATCCATACATTGAAATCCTAAACCCATGGGAGAAGATGAGGAGGCAGTCCTCATTTTGGGGAGTAATAGCCTTAAAAATAAGCCCAAAGGAGCTTATTAGCATCTCTGCCTCATGAGGATGCAATGAGAAGACTAACACACTGCTTATATAATTCCAACCCTAAATATAGTTATGTTTATAAAAGCTCAAGCAAGTTGAGCATAGTGGCACATGTCTATAATCCCAGCAACTCAGGAGGCTAAGGCAGGAGGATTGCAAGTTCAAGGCCAGCCTCAGCAAGTTAGCAAGGTCCTAAGCAACTTAGTGAGACTGTGTATTAAAATTAAAAAATGAAAAGATAGAAAAAGTTACATTAAGAAAACATTGGGCTGGGATTGTAGCTCAGCAGTAGAGTGCTTGCCTTGCATGCGTGAGGCCCTGGGTTCGATCCTCAGCACCACATACAAAGCAATAAAATAAAGACATTGTGTCCATCTACAACTAAAAAAAAAAATTTTTTTTAAAAGAAAACATTAAAAAATTAAGCATGGTGATTTTTGTATAGCTAGATCATGGATCATATTTGTTTCTCTTTTATTTTAGTAAGTGGGTTTTATTTTTATGGTGAAAGTAAAAATATTATTTCTGAAGTATTTTAATTTTTAGAGGGTACATACAAATTTTTATAGTTGGCTTGTAATTTAACAATTAGTATTATAAATCTGTGTGTACAAGAACATATGTAATCAGAATTTTTAAGTGTCTAGAGAATATTTTTTTAATTCCCCCTTCACTCCTCCCTCCAAACTTTCTCCTTCCTTGGTCTTTCTTATTTTAGTATACAGGAACAATATCTTCTCTTTTGTTCAAGCCAAAATCATAGAAAAATCATTTTTCTGTCTTCTTCTCATACCTCTTTAAAAGCAGCCCATCAACTACAGTCAACTCTACCTCTAAAATATGTTCTGAAACCATCCATTTCTCTTCATCTCTACTGCTGCCACTTTAGTCTGAACCAACATTTTATAAACAATGAATTACAACCCACTGATGAATTATGAGATCAGGTTAGTGGATGACAACCAGAATGTCTTCTTTTACAGTGTAAGAGAATAGAAAATCTTAGAGTTCATCACTCATGGTAAGAGCATCTCATGAATTTTTGTTTATGTACTGAGTCACCACATAAAATATGTTTATTCCTGTGGATTGTGGTTTAAAAAAAGTGTTTGAAAACCTAGATATAAGGCCACATTATTCCTCACCTGGACTACTTAAAACTTGAATGCTCATTCTAAGCATAATGACAAGCCAAACAGGATATCCTAACAGCCCAATATGATCTGACACTTGCTTATCTGTCCAACCAATCTTTTATCTCCCGTGCTCCTCACTAACCATATCCAATCACACTGCCTTCCTTGTTGGATACACCAAACTACCACCACCTCAGGGACTTTGCACTTGCTGTTTTCCCTGAACAGAATGTTCTTCAAAACATTTACCTCTTCTTCCTGGTATTAGTGCAAATGTTATCTCCACAAAGCTCCTTTCTAAAATGTCCTATACCCAAGGGACTTAAAAACAGTGTATTAAAGTTATGTAACCACTTCAAGGTTTGTAGCAGCTCAATTCACAATAGCTAAACTGTGGAACCAACCTAGATGCCCTTCAATAGATGAATGGATAAAGAAACTGTGGAATATATACACAGTGGAAGATTACTTAGCAATAAAAGAGAATAAAATTATGGCATTTGCAGGTAAATGGATGGAGTTGGAGAATATCATGCTAAGCAAAGTAAGCCAATTCCAAAAAACCAAATGCTGAATGTTCTCTCTGATAAGTGGATGCTGATCCACAATGGGGAAGGGATAGGGAAAGAATGGAGGAACTTTGGTTCCTCCATTTGGTGGGGGAATGAGGGCAGGAAAGATGGTGGAATGAGATGGACATCATAGTCCTAGCTTCATGTATGACTGCATATATAATGTGATTCTACATCACATACAACCAGAGAAATGAAAAGCTGTGCGCCATCTGTGTACAATGAATCAAAATGCATTCTGCTATCATGTATACCTAAGTAGAATAAATAAATTTAAAAAAATAAAAATAAAAAATTAATTTCTGATTTTGAAATAAATAAAATGTCCCTTGATTTTCACTCTCTTCTTTCATGCCACCAATTCTTGTTTACTGTCTGCTAGAATGTAAATTCTAAAAGAGCAGCACCTTCCCTGTCTGCCTCCTTCACTGATCTATCTCCAGAGCCTAAAATACAGCCAGTGCAAAATACGTACTAAATACACAAGTTTTTGAGTGACTTACAAGTGAAATACTGTGCCAGGAGTGGAAACCAAAAATGAAAGGCACATTCTACAGAATCGTTCAACATATTCTATGCTTTCCCCTGTTCCTTATCTCTATTTTAGCCCATTAGGGCTTGTTATAACAACACATCATAAACAGAGGGCTTTTAAACAACAGAAATTAATTTTCTCATAGTTCTGGAGGCTGCAATGTCCAAGACCCAGGCATCAGCAGATTCACTGTCTCCTGGAGTCTAGCTTCCTCACATGATGGGACAATGGATCTCTCTGAGGTCTTTTTCATAAGAACTAATCCCATTCATGAGGACTCCAGCCTCATGACTAATCGCCTCCAAAAGCCTCACCTCCTAATACCACTATTTTGGGGAGAGGATTTCAATTTATTAATGGAATAGGTTGATTTTTATTCCCTTCCAGACTCCTAGTGTCCTCCAAGGACCCTGACAGCTTTGTTCACTGTTTAAATCCTTCACCTTTTATGCCACCAATTCTTGTTTACTGCCTGTCTCTATTTGCTAGAATTTGCCTTGCATAGAGGATTAGTGTTATTTAAGGGAATGACTGAGATCTTGACTTTGTAGCAGATCCAACACACAACAGTGATTAATTTTCTAGCAAGTTTCTGCCATCTGAGTTAAACATAGTAAATGCAATCATTTGGTTTGTTCCAGGGCAAAGAGACTTAAGAGTTGAAGCTAATGGTTAGAAAATCATGAAAGGGATTGACAATGGAGTGCAGACTTCTTCTGGGTTCACTTTTTATATAAACAACTTAGACCCCTTTAAAAAAAAAAAAAAAAGGAAGCCAGGCATGGTGGCACATGCCTGTAGTCCCAGCACTTTGGGAGGCTGAGACAGGAGAATGGCGAGTTCAAAGCCAGCCTCAGCAATGGCGAGGCGCTAAGCAACTCAGTGAGACCCTGTCTCTACATAAAACACAAAATAGGGCTGGGGATGTGGCTCAGTGGTCGAGTGCCCCTGAGTTCAATCACCAGTACCAAAAAAAAAAGGTTCAAACTTCTAAAACTTTTCATTTTATAATAGTATTTTTAAAGAAAAATTAAAATACTGGCAACAGCAACTTCCTCACTTCCTTCTTTAAAATATAAATCTCCATTATTATTTACTTTAGCTCATTGTTATGCTAAGGAATTATCCATACTTTCCCCCAGATTCACTTCTTATATTACTTTTCATCCTGATATAGTGTCTTATGAAAGTCCATCTACAGATTAGAAAACCTAGAATGAATCCACTACAGTAGATTGGTCAGCTAAAGATCAATAAAATTTCAGGAAATAAAGTATACCATACAACAAAGTCACAGACAGCAAACATTGTTATAATAATAATAACCTTCTCATCCCAATTCATCCTTGCTTTGACTCTCCAGAAAGTTCACCAAATAAGCCCAGCAGTTTATGGTTAGGGTCACTAAGAATAAAGAAATCCTATAAAAAGTCTTTCTGACCCAATACTGAGTCAACCAAGGTAACTGATCCATAAGTGATGCACTGACTTCTCAATATAAAGGAGGTTCTGATTTTTTTTTTGTTTTAGTGAGAGAGAAATAAATAACTTACTATATTTCTATTATTTATCTATTTTCCATTCTGATGATTACATTTTATGTGGGAAACAAAATGAGTTCTATGTTTGGATACTATCATCAAGATGTTTACATCTTCCAAAAGTTAACACTTGGAAGAATATTTTAAACATCAGCTTGGCCACAAGTACAGTGGGAAAGTACATCATTAAAACTTTATCTCTTTCCCCTAAGAATGTTGAGAAGCACTTAGCAAATATTATACTCAGCTTTTTTGGCTACGTTCATTGATTGCAAGTGATACCAACTCCTCTTGCAAGCAAGGCAGATGGAATCATAAACAAGTGGACCCACTCAAGGGCATATAGTCACAATTAAAATTAGAATTTAGGCTGCCTTCAAAAATTTACACAACTGAAAACAATATTCTGGAATTGCTATCTGATAAGAATGAAAACCTGCCATACATTGGGCTATATCTTAAACCTGATTTTAATTACCATAACATTGAATGATGGAATTTGAAAAAAAAAAAGGTGGGGGGGTCTTCAACTCACCCAGTTCAACTTCTCACTGTACAACTGAATAAAACAAATGTCAAAGGTGAAAGTGCTTTTCTAAAAGGGTTACCAGTGGGTAGTAGAGCCAGAGCTGGGGTCCCAGTCTCTAACCTCCCAGATGAAAAGCCTTCCCACCATGTTATTCCAACTATCAGTCTGTGCTCCAGCCCAAAGAGTGCTCTGGTTCTGCTACTTGTCACAGTCAGTAGGGGCGATGAACTCATTTCTTTGACCTCAAGGATGAAAGTACACATAGGAGCTCTTCCATGGCCAGAAAAGCTTGTTCAGGACAAGAAGTGCTATGATACCAGTTGTCAATCAAGAGGGAGTTTATTTATCCTGGTTGTTTCAGGAACTCACTTGACAATTTAGCAAGCATTCGATAAATGGTAAAATAATGAGTTTATTCCTCTCCCCTCTACCTGAACATTTACTTGTTTTTGTTTTTAGAGGGAAAAGAACCAGTTTTCTTGGGCTGGGGTTGTGGCTCAGTGGTGGAGCACTTGCCTCGCACATGTGAGGCACTGTGTTCGACCCTCAGCACCACACAAAAACAAACAAAATAAAGATATTGTGTCCATCTATAACTAAAACAAAAAAATTTTTAAAAAAAGAGCCAATTGTCTTAATATATGGTATTGAGAATGAATAGGACACAGATCCATGAGTGAGGAAGAGTCTGCAGACTAGAGGTGCAGCCAGTACACATGCCTGGGGCTAGAGGAGCACGTGGCAGACAGTGGTGCCTATCTGGTAGCACTTTCAGGTGGACAATGAGGTTGAGTAGGTAGTATAAGTTAATATAGTGGAGAACCTCAAGTTCAGTTTAAGGAATTTACACTTGGAATGGAGTACTGGAAGTTTTGAGCAGGACTGTAGCAAAAATCAAATATAAATGACATGGTCAGTAGCACTGTGATGGATGGGGGAGAGGACAGAGTCAGAGAGACCAATTAGAGACTGTATGGTACTCCACAAGGGTACGCTTTTAAAGTGCCTCCCCATTTCACCTCTTGACAATTCACAAATGGAAAACTAACATGGTCACTGAAGCCTCCATCCCTGCTCAGGACACACAGCTGCTTCTGCTCCACATTTAGACTTTTGTCCCTTCACTCACCAACCAAAAACTGCCTCACCAAGGGAACAAGTTCCACAGCAAGATGACCCACAGCTGAAGCTCCACAGAATAGCCCTAATCTTTGGATCTCTGACCATCTTCTCTAGACTTTTCATAAACTCTTTGACGTGATGGGCTGAACTGACACCATGGGAAGCCATGTGTTATGGGGACAGAGTGGGGAACCTGAGAAGGTTACAAGGAAAACCTGAGTCAATGGCCTGTCAGGAAACTGGAATGCACCAGAGGATAAGGTGAGGGTCAAGAATCAGAAAAGGAATCAAAACCGCAAGTGCCACAGGGTGGCACTTTAAGAGTGTTTTCTTTCTCACAAGTTGAATTCTGCACAGCCATGCTGTTACGTCAAGTCTATCACAGCCTCCGCTCTGTACTTCCAACTCCTGTACCATCTTTCTTTATTCATGCCCAAATGCCTCAGCCCCTGACTTCTCTCTTTCCTCTTATCCATAGGGTCCCATAAGAGCTGGCATCAGCCTGCTGACCAACCTTCCACCGAGCCTGTGGCTTGCCCTGTTCTGATATCACAGCCCACTGGCATCTGTCTTCTCTCAGTGCCATAGCCTTATCCCTGAGTTATGTTCAATTTTTCTAAATCCTTTTGACTCTCTGAAATATTTATCAGAACTGGTCCTTTTATTTATCTTCCTTATCTGGGGTCAACCATCAGGCTTAACCTCTTGGTAGCTCCTTAGCCAGTTTCTCCATCACTTAACCTATGTCTATAGTTTCATTTACCTAAACTGGCACTGAGAATATCTCTTGAATGTCATTCAAATCACATTACTAATGAACCTTCAAAGGTACATGTGTTCTTTCCTAATCACCTGTTTCAAATTAAAGCTCTTGCTAATAGGATGGAAGAGTAGGAAGCAATGTCAGAAATATTTCAAACGGTATTTTACAGATAGCAAAACTGACTCAATAGATTAAGATAATTTCTTCATAGTGACCATAAGTTTTTAGACATCTCACTCTTTCCCAATTGCTCTTTTCCAATTTACATTCCAAACGAAGTTTTTTCCTCCAGTGCCTCAAACATTCATAAACCCTCTCTGTCCAAAACAAGACTTTAAAAACTGCTCCTTTCATCTTCTAAAATCCGCCATGATCTGACACAGAAAATTTAATGAAATGGGCATTGTTGGGGGTTTTTTGGTAGCTACTACAGATCAGGACTTGCACTTCTTTGAAATCTCAGGTGCCCACTAGGACCATGGCTCCACTGCGCTCCCTCCTCGTTCCTGCCTCTGCATGGAGGCAACTGATCATTGGAAGTGGGTTGAGCATTGACAAAATATGAACTTTCTCAAACAAAAGTGACTTTGAAACTGCAGGTCACATCATAAACCCAGCAATTGAATGTGTATATAGATACATACACAGATACATACACATGGAGCATATATAATATTTATACATATTGCACTTTAATATGAAGTCATAAAACTTCTTAAACCCAGATACCACGTATAAGAATTTTATTTTTGTTAAGTTCTTGTCAACCAAAATGCAATGTGTATATACATGGCATTTTCTTATTTTTCCTATTTTCTGAAGTCCTTTCCTCCTTCCTTTTTTCTTTGCAAATTTCCACCTGTCTTAGACCTTAATCATTGATAGAAAGGCAGCCTATCGTCCATGTTACCTTCCATTTCTCCCTGTGCTCCGGCAATTCATGCTGGTGATCTGGTAAAATGACAAGAGTAGATGCAGTCATGGAATTTAGCTGGAGGGAGGAGGAGGAGGAGGAAGGGGCTACTTGACAATGGCAGGGAGACCAAGGAGCATTGTGCCATAAATGACAATAGGCACAGCCACTCAGGCATAGTGGTGTACACTGTCCTTATATGAAGAGTCCTGTTTGGGGGAGCATCCAGGAACTTGTGTCAGATTATCAGTTACTAGCATGGGGAAAAGTTACAAATTTGCCAAATCACTTAGTTCATGCATGCTGAAGGACCATTAAAAGGGAGGAGAAGCAGAAAGTAGATTTTAGTAAAGACTAGAGAATATAAAAATAAAGGGTGAATTTGAGACAACCTGAGGTGTTCTATTGCTTCAAGCAGTTCTGAACCCTTGTAATTTCACCTGTGGTCTATCTCCACCAACAGCTGTGATTGTTATTTTCATTGTGAAATTCAGCTGTTCCCTTGCCAGTCTTGACAGAACATTTTAGGCATGTTTTGAACATGACTCATGATACCCTCCAGAGGTGAAACCACTTCAGTATTCTATTCAATTAGTGCTCAGCTTCCCGATCTACTGGATATTCTCAGCCCAAGCTGCAAGAGGAATGCCACAGGCAATTTGAGAAGGTAGGGAGTACAGCCAAGACATTTGGCAAGAAAACACTACAGACCACATGAGAGGCCTAAGGGACAAAGGGAAGGAGATTAAAAATCTAACTGCCAAAGTTTTACTTAATCTAAAAGGGCTTATTGATTAGATAGCACCATTCCTTCCATTAGCAAGCATGATTAAAACGTTTGCTACTCTTTCTGATTTGCTATAGACTGGCACTTTGGAGGGGAGAGATGAAGGGAAGGTTAATGAGCTCTTCAAACACCTTCAGAAATAAAAACTTACCTTTAGGACTCCGAAGAGATTGATTTGAGAAATATAATCTCACACAAATTTATTAATTACTATTGAAGTATACACCTTGCAGACAAACTTTTGCACTAAATAATTGGTTTTATTTTTGTTCACAAAATACAAAGCTTCGTACTACATTATAGTAGTGTTGCAGCACAAGAAAATCCAAAGGTGTTCATGGGGAAGTAGTTCATAGAATGTGATTTGTATCATTCTTAAAATTAGTATTAAATAGTCATGACAAAGTAGACTGACCTTGTATAACATGCAGATTATTGCTTAGAACTTGCATATAATTTAAAATGGCACACATACAAAGTATACAAACATTTCAAAATTTTAATATCATATTTTAGTCTTAATAACACTGATTTATAAATAACCTAGTCTTATATTCTATAAATAAAAGTTCAACTTTATGGAAATAAATTAAAAAGTATGTGATTCTCAAAATGTTAAATGTATTTTGATAAACTTCCAAAAATCTTTGACAATATTGTATATTATATATTTTCAGGAAAAACTGTATATATGTCACTATAGCTATTGCATGTACTGCAGTTTTCAAGTAGCGTTTTCAAATAAAGTCTGTTTAAATGTCACTATTACAAATTCTAATGATTACTAAAAGAAAACTCATAACTTTTCCTAGTTATAAGTTAGAGTATTATCCACACAGAAGTTCCTTAAGTAAAAAATAGACATAATCAGACCAGAAACACACCAAGCAAGAAACAAAAATATACAGCACATTTTACTTGCAGCTGTATTTTTCGGTTTTGTTAACCAACAAGTAGCAAATAATCAATGCACATTTAATTACAGAAAGCATTACATAAAAATATAAAGAAGAAATATACAGATGTTTAACAAGTTTTCAGCCAGAGGTATTGTACTTATAAATATTTGAGATTTGGAAACATTTCTCACTGTTTTGGTCTGTGTGTAGGGCCTGGTATCAAAACTGCTGCTCACTAAGTGTAAACATTATCAGTGGAAAGAAAAGAAAGAAAAGAAAAGAAAAAAGAAAGGAAGGAAGGAACAGAAAATAAAGATCTTTAGGATATGCCTAAAATTCTTCACTGCATTCCAAAATATCTTCCAATCAAGGTACTTATTATCAAAGCTAGTAGAGGCTGTTAGAAGTCTAGGTAAGAAAGAAGCAGAGCTCAAGTCCTTGTCAAGTTAGTGGATGTTGTACTCTGGGAAACACCAAATTATCTGCTTGCTAGGTAAGCTTGTTTTTATGAATATTACCATACAAAGATTGCTCTATGGAAGAGCAAAACTCTAAAAACTGTTACAAGTCAGATCACTCACCTCATAATAGCGTTAGGTCAGTTCCCCACAATCCCTTTCTGTCATGGGGTCTAAGAACATTTACATAATTACATGCCTACAATAAATCCTCAGCTGAAACATTTTATAAAACTCTTATTGCTAAACCAGTTTAAGAAAGAGATCACAGATATTTCTTAATAAAACCATAATTAGCTTTGCTTTGTTATAAACAGGTATTAAATGCTCAATGGCTTCCTGTAGCCTCAATAAATTGTGGTCTGTCTGATCTCTACTTAAACTTACTACAAAGCTTTTTAAAATGACAGAACCTATTTATAAACCTTTAAACTTGCCAGCAGACTAAGCAACCTTACCAATGAACTGGGATGTCTCAGAAGTTAACACAGAAAGGTGTCAGCCTGAGGAAGAGAGGTGCTGATGAAGTCTTTGGGGTATTAGAAGGAAGCGACAGATGAGCTGGAAGGACTCAGAGAAAAACTTCTGGATCTGAGAGAACCTTCATCTTTTAAGGGAAAAGCAATCTCAGTGTCTTCTCCAACTCCAGGTCCTATGAGCTTTTCTTATTCCTACCGTATTTTTGCATCAGAATTCATTTTCAGGGCTGGGGCTGCAACTCAGTTGTAGAGTGCATGGTGTGCACAAAGCTCTTCATCCAATCTTCAGCACCAAAATACAAACAAATAATTCATCTTCAGGAGCTTTTGTACAAGTGAGCTGTGGTTAAGGCTGAAAGGTATGTGTGCCTCCAGTCTGTGCACAAAGAAAAGGTCTCACTGCTGTGCTGGCTCTGACATGTTGAGAGATACTGAGCCACTCCTCAGATAAAATGACACATTCGCTTCTTATGGAATCCAAAACATAAGCTTCGATGAAGTATAATTGATGATGTCAACAAATAGGTGGGCTTTTCAATTTCATGCAACAGACTAAACCACTAAATGACAATCCAGATGTACATTTATATACTTGGAGTTAAGAGCCACATAGAAACAGAAATTTATTCAAATATTTATTTTAATTGCATCTTTTGGAACATGTTTATTTCCCTTAAAGATGAAACAAAAGAAACATGCACATTATAACAGTTCTTTCCCCTATGAATCTCCATGAGAATGTTTCTAAGTGCATGATGAACCACTGGCAGTAAAGCACATCTTTCGTACCATAAAGAACATTCTCCAAATGCCCAATCCATCTCAGAGAAGGTGTAAAATTTTAAAACTGTCACTTTAGTAAAATCTGATTCGAGTCAAAGAAATTATTAAACTTAAGAATTTGATTCAAATACCTATAAACTAGTCAGTTTTTAAAACTAGATCTTTAAGACAGTACTGGATCACCCATAATATGTCTGAGTCACTCTTAGAGATGGTAACAATATAACTATCATTTCGATTACCAGAGAATTATTTTGCTTCCCAGAGAATTAGTCTATAAAATAATAACACTTAGAATAAAAAATTTCAACATACTATAGGTTAATTTAAGCTTGAGTTAATTTCTTTACACTCACATGTAACTTCATTTTGAGTTTTAAATAAAGGCAAATAATCCTTTAAAATATTTTGGAGCCGGGTACAGTGGCTCACGCCTGTAATCCCAGCATTTTGGGAGGCTGAGACAGGAGAATCGAGAGTTCAAAGCCAGCCTCAGCAAGGGCGAGGCGCTAAGCAACTCAGTGAGATCCTGTCTCTACATAAAACACAAAATAGGGCTGGGGATGGGGCTCAGTGGTTCAGTGCCCCTGAGTTCAATCTCCAGTACCAAAAAAAAAAAAAATACTTTGGACATAAGAATGCAAACTCTATAAACTCAAGTTCACAATTTTTAAATTCTTACAAATAAAACATTTAATGCAGAATCTGTGATCTTACAAGCTAACAGTTGATTTTCATTCATTTTTAAGTTTCACAAGTACTTTCGTTTTCTAGAATACTACACAAGTTGTCACGAATTTTCTAGAAAAATAGAATTGCTTAAAAATTTATACCAATTTGCATTTATTTTCTATAAATATTTTAATAGTTATTAAATATCAGAATGCCTGATAGAATCATTTAAATTAATCCATTTGGCAAAATACTAAATATCTAAAATGTCTAGCAAAAGTTCATCATTTTTAACAAATGAAAATTCATTGTTTAATAAATGATATGTTCTGTCTTCATTTATATTTTAGGTAGATGGATACAATTGCAGAATAGTGAAGTACATCTCCTGTACAGATCTGACTGAAAGAAGCTTGGCAGTTTGTCGTGACATTTCCATTTCATATTTTCTGTATGTAAAAATGTATAGCACTACTTCTGAATACTGAATATGGATACTGAATCACTGTCATGCAGCCAGCCTGAGGATTGCTAAGAGAACAACAAGGCTTCGTTCAAAACTTTGATATTTTAAATATAATTATTTAATGAGTAACTATGCCAATCAATGAAAGGTAATGTCAGTGACAGTAAAAATGAAGTTGAAAGCATGAAACAACATGAAACTGTTATATGGAGACTCATTAACATAGCTTTATATTTTTGTCATTTTGATGGTAGGTTTAAAACCTGTGTTCAGAATTATAGAAATATCCAGAGTCAAAAATATTTATTTCAACATTTACTTTCTAAAGAAATCAATTTCCAAAATAGTTTTGCAATATAAATGTCTTCCTTTTTTTAAAAAAGCTACTTTTCTTGCAAAAGAGCAAAAACAAGACAAAATCACTTGTTTTCGTACACCCTCACCTCTAGATAACCAGTACATATTTAAATGCCTCTGATGTGGGCAGCAATAAATTTAGTAACCAGTTATCAATGTAATATTAACTGCTTTAAAATAAATACCTACAATTTGCAATACTTTGTCTTCCAAAAATAAATATACCATTATAAGCCAATCAACCTCATTTTATCATTTAGTTATTGACTGAGATTTCACTTTGTCTTTGAGTTCTAGAACTTATCAGGTTCTATTGCATTGGATAGTCAGATTAAAAGTATTTATGATATTCAGCTCACCTCCTTTCATCATCCTAACATGAGCAATGAAAATGAATCAAACATTATCCAGAAACAATGAATTAGATCTTTAGGTTTGGGTTCAATTAAGTTCAAGTATTCACCACTAGTTGAACTAAATCTTTTTTTTTTTAAGTAAGAACAATCATTAAAGTACTTGAGAAAAATAAATAAAGGTATTAAGAACTAAATATATAATTCTATATTTGAATTGCAAGAAACAAAGTGAACACACATACACACACAAAAAGTCATTTATCTTCACATAAGACAATAATTTTGAAAAACAGAATGCTTGGATTAAATTACCTTATTTCTTTCCTGCTCTTTAAGAAAAATTCAAAGCACTCAAAATGCTAAGCAAGCATGAGAGTAAATTGTGAGTAAAATATAAATACTAATCTTTTTTTTTTTAGTTTTGGTCTCACCAAAAAGAGGCTTATTTTAGGTTCAGGACAAATCCATACTGGATAAAACTGGTATTGGTGATGTTGGGTTCTGAACTTGGGGAGATTTTGCCAATAGAAATATTTTTTTCATAGAAAAAGTGCAAGGGAAGCAGACAAACAGCAATATTAAAACTTTTTTCTTAATGATTCCTATCAGCCTAAGTGATCATGTGCCAACATGCATCTTTAGAAGAAGAAATTCATCCTCTAAGGAGGTTCATAATGTCTGTCTTAAGAGATAATTTGATAAAATACTAAAAATAGAAGAAAGTGACATCTAAAAAACCATAAAATGCAGAAGTATTTTCTATAACTAATGAAATATTCCCAAAATGAGTAAAATCCATCATCATTAATAGATGAATATATATCTGAAATGAAAAAAGTCATTTCTAATAATCTAGGAAAAGAACATGTCAACAATTTAGAAATTAAACCCCATATAGGTGTTGACATGAGAAAAGAGTGCAGCATAACAAAATGTTGAGTGCTATTTACAGATTTCAAAGTAGTTCCCATCCTTTCTGCAAAATCGGTGACACATCAAGTGTGCCAAACCATCACAGTCATCTTTCTACATAGAAAAATACCAGTGCAGGCTAAGAGATTTCTGGAAAAATTCACCACACTTACAATTTTTATTAAACTTTTAAGATTTTATCCATGCTTATAATGCAGAAGATAAGAGGAAATCTTGGTATGAAAACTAAATTTTAGTTTCTCTTTCCTAAAGGTAAAAAATATGACACTGAAACCCTGAATAATAATTATAATTAATAACAAAGCACAAGAACATGCCAAGATTTCATCCTATTAGTAGGTATAATGCTGGGTAGTAATGAGGATTGCTTATCTAAATGAAAGTGTTTGACAAAGCACACGTTTAGTCAACTTTTCCATTCTGAAGTCTACTGTTGGCTTTCTCTTGTCTCATGAGAGAGATGACTTTGATGCACCCTTTTGAAATTTTGATCATCCACATGACATTCATCACATCCAAAATAACACAAGTTGAGATCCAGGAACACTGGATTAAAAATCCAAGCCTTATGTAGGGTTCCGTTCCATACACGGAATATATGAAGCCATACAAAGGAGGTATTGCTACTATCCGCACGATGAAGAATACCACCGCCATGAGAATTCCATTGATGACATTAGCTTTGGAAAACTTAGGATACTTCAGAGTTTCAAAGAACCATCTGAAAAGAGAAAGAATCATCATATTCTGAAACCCTGGGAATTAACCATCTGAATTATATGTTTCAATTTATAAAGTCAGGGAATATCCTCTTAAGGTATTAACCTTAATATAAATGGAGAGGCAGAAAGCTAGAACAGTTTGCACAATACTGGAAAGAACAAAGCTGGGGGCTTGCAGCACCACTCCAGGACTTACTGGAAAGCTACAGTATCGAGACAGAATGGCACTGGTGAAGAAATAGGTTAAACAGCAGAACAGAAAAAAAAGCTCAGAAACAGACTCATACAGATATACTTGAGATGATTTTGGACAAAGTCATTTAGTGAAGAAAGTGGAAAAAAGGTGCAAAATCGTATATCCATATGTAGAAAAAAGAACTTAGGCAGAGAACTTATACTTTATTCATAAAGTAACTCAAAATGGCTTAAAGGCCTACATATAAAGTGAAAAACTATAAAATTCCCAGAATAAAACACAATGAAAAATATCTGCATGATCTCCGGTTGGCTGGTTTTTAGAAAACATCACCAAAAATGCAATTCATGGAAGAGAAACATTGGTAAGTTGGACTACACTAAAATAAAATCTCACTGTGTGAGTGTCACTATTAAGAGAATGAAAATACCATTGTATTGGGAGAAAATATTTATCACACACATATATGATAAAAGTACATGAATCCAACATATACAAAGAATTCTTAAGACTCACCAACATGCAAAATATCCGATTAAAACCAAAGCAAAAGATCTTAAACACCTCATTAGAGAAGATGGGAAACAAGCACATGAAAAAATGCTTAATGTTAGGTGCAGTGGCTCACATCCATAGTCCCAGTTATTTGGGAAGCTTCCTTGGGAAGATCATTTGAGCCCAGGGAGTTTGAGACTAATCTGGGCAACATAGTGAGACCTCAACTTGAAACAAAACACAAACAAAAGACAGTCAACATTGTTTAGAGGTAAGACAGCTCCAGTTGGAGAGCTTTCTGGGTGAAATTAAAGACTCATACTTTATTCTGTAAGCACCAAGAGCCACAGAGAGGTTTCAACCAGGAGAGCTGCACACTATCTTTACTGTAGATAACAATAACATAAAAAAGAGAAGAAAGGGGGACTAGACTGGAGGTAGGTATATTATCTAGAGCAGGCATCAGCAAACCTTTTCTAAAAGAGTCAGAAAGTGACATTTTGCTTCTGGGACCATACGTTCTCTGTCACAGCTACCAAGCCTTGCTGACCTCAAAAGAAACCAGTCGTGGTAAACAAAGGCACATAGCGGTGCACCAATAAAACTTTATTTACAAAAATAGCAGTAGGTTTAGCTCACAAGCCATATTTTGCCAACCTGGTCTAGAGTAGCACTGGTCAAAAGAACTTTCTGCCAATAATGAAAATGCTCCTTGGATGTGCTGCCCAATTCAGTAGCCATTGGCCATATGGGACTATAAAGTCAGACCAAGGAACTGATTTTTAAATTTAAATTTTAATTAATTTAAATATAAATAGTCATATATGTTGAACATCCCAATCATAAAAACCCCAAATCTGAAACTTATTGAGAACTGACACAATGCTGCAAGTGGGAAATTCCACATGTAACCCACTTGATGGGTGATAGTCAAAATGCAGGTGTACTATAAATATTATATAAAATTACCTGTAGGCTCTGTGTATAGAGTGTATATGAAATATAAATGAATGTCATGTGTAGACTCGGGTGTCTTCCTCAAGATATCTCATTATGTGTACGTAAATATTCCAAAATCCTAAAAAATCTGAAATCTGAAATACCTGTGGTCCTGAACATTTCAGATAAAGGATACTTTACCTGTATGTAGCTCATGGCTACTCTGCTGGACAGTACAGAGTTAGAGGCAGGTAAAGCAATGCGGGCAAGAGGTGATGAAATAGGGTGCCAATAGTAGAGATGGAAAAGAGGTGGCAGAGGTAAGAAGTATTTAGGAAGTGATATGGTAGGACCTAGTGACAGAACAGATGAGGAAGAAACAGGATGATTCTCACACTGAACATGAGTAACTGGGCAGAGGGCCAGATGTTGATCAAAAGACTACAGGGAGAGATGTGGCATTATTTAGACATGATGAATCTATTGTACCACCTAAGACTATAAAACACATGACTAAGATACAAAGACTACAAATAATCATAAAAGCCTCCCCTTGGGTTTGAGAATTGTGGGGTTAGAATTTGGAGGATAGGTAATTTTTTTTTTTAATTTTGGGGGAAAATGCTTGGGAGGCTGAGATAAGAGGATCACACATTCAAGACCAGCCTTACCAACTTAGCAAGACCCTTTCTCAAAATAAAAAATAAAAGGGCTGGGGATGTAACTCAGTAGTAAAGTGCCTCTGGGTTCAATCCCCAATACCCCCCGCCCAAAACTGAGGGGGAAATAAAGGAAGAAAAGTGAAAACAACCCACAAGTAGTAGAGAGGCTACAAAACTGATTCTGAGTAGTAAGAAATGGGGCTGGAAGCATATGGAGCACATCACAGAGAGCTTCCAAAGCCAGAGAGAGCAGTATAAACAGGATGTGGTCTGTAGTAAGAAAATGGTATTGAAAGTGGAACTAGGAAAGATGACTCTGATAGCATTGTGAGGAGAAGGTTGAAAGAGGAAGATTCTGGAATTAGGCAATTCAGTTAGAAAGCTCTAAAGTGATGGAAGCAGTGCAAAATCTGAAGGCCTAAACAAGGACCATGGACATGGAAAGAGGGACAGCTAAACAACTCACAAAAAAAGAACCATCAGATGTTGTTAAATGACAAGCATGATAAAGGATAACAATAAAACTGATGTCAAAGATGAACAATTTTTTCCCTCCTTCAGTCCCTTAAGGTTAGGTTACACTTCAAGGCATGCTTTCAAAGAACAGAATATGGAAAAAAAATAACTATAATGGAGGAATCTTAACCGAGTGATAAAAGTTAACATCTCCAGTGATATCATGGAGTTGTAAAGAACCCCTGATAAGGAATGGCAAGAAGAGTCCTTCACCTCTATGGGAATGCTTCCAAAGTCCTGTAAGTTGTGTCTGTTCATGAGAAAAGCACCCAAAGAACCCAGATTGGGCAATATTCTGTGAGAAAACTGACCAGTACTCCGTAACAAGGAATTAAGATCAAGAAAAACAAGAAAAGACTACAAAACTGTTACAAATCAGAGGTTACTGTGGGGACATGTCCCCCAACCGAGGAGACAATGCAATGCAATGTAACACTCTGGAATGGTCCCTGGAGCGGATAGAGGACACTAATGGAAACACTGATGAAGCCCAAAAGGTCTGGAATTTACTGAATAGTAACATATAAGTGCTAGGTTCTTAGTTTTGACAAATGTTCTGTAATAATGTAAAACGTTAACCTTGAGAAAACTAGGTGAAGGGTATGTGTGAGTTCTGATCTATCCTTGAAATTTTTCTATAAATCGAAAATTTTTTAAAATAGCCAATCTTAACAGGAAATTTTTTTAAAAAACTCATTTACAATAACATCAAAAAGATAAGATACTCAGGAATAAACTTAGCCAAAGGGGTAAAATATATGTATACCGAAAACTACAAGACACGCTAAAAGAAATCGGAGATACAAATAAATAGAAAGACATTCTGTGCTCAAAGATTAGAAGATATAGAATTATTCAAATGTCTACCCCACGCAAAGTAATCTACACATTCAATAAAATCTCTATCAAAATATCTATGGAATTTTTTCATAAATAGTGAAAACTCTAAAATTCATACAGAATCTCAAGGAAATAGCCACAACAATCTTGAAAAAGAAAACAAAGACGTCTGACACTTTGACTTCAAAAAATACTACCAAGCAAAAGTAATCAAGATGGTCTAGCACTATCTATCTTTATGTGTGACATTAAGATTGATTGATTGATTGATTGACTGATTTGCATACACATCAATGTAACAGAATAGAGAGCTCAGAAATAATCCCTTCCATATCTGGCCAAGTGATCTTTGATGAGGATACCAAGACTATGCAATGGAGAAAAGGCAGTCTCTTCAACACAGAATGCTGGGAACACCAAACATCCACATACAAAAACATGAACTCGTAACTTTACATTACATACAAAGTTTAACTCAAAACAGATTAAAGACTGAAATTTAAGATCAAACTATAAAACTCCTAGAAGAAAATACAGGGAAAAGCTTTAAGACATTAGATTTGGCAATGATTTCTTGATATGACACCAAAAGCACAGGCAACAAAAAATAAAAACAAACAGGACTACAACTCCAAAACGTTTGCACACCAAAGGAAATAATCATCAGCATGAAAAAACAGCCTATGAATATGATAATATATTTGTAAATCATATGTCTGATAAAGGGTTAATATTCAGAATATATAAGGAACTATTATAATTTAACAATAAACCCTCAAATAATTCAATTAACAAGTGGGCAAAGGACTTGAATAAACAATTTTTTAAAGAAGATATACAAATGGCCAACAACTATATGCAGATACTTGCTTTTGGAAATGAGGTGTCCCCCCAAAATTTCTGTGCTAATGCAGAAATATTCACAGCTGAAATGACTGGATTATGAGAGTTTTGACCTAATCAGTCAATCCTAATTTGAGTGTAATAACCACATTTGAATTTGGTAACTATAGGCAGGTAGGATGTAGTTGGAGGAGGTGGGTCACTGGGGGTGCACCTTCCCTGCAGCCCCTTCCTCTCTCCCCCTGCTTCCTGGCATATTTCTGCCATAGTGTTCTGCCTCATCTTGGGCTCAGATCAATGAAGTCGGCTGACCATGGACTGAAGCTCTTTTACCATGAACCAAAATAAACTATTCTTCCTCTAAGTTGTTCTTGTCAGGCATTTTGGTCACAGTGATGAAAACCTGACTAATAGTACTCAATATCATTAATCACATAAAAATATAAATCAAAACCAAAATGAGATATTGCTCACACCCATTAAAATGGAAGCTATCAAAAGGATAGAAAATAACAAGTGTTGGGGAGGACATGAAGAAATTGGAACCTTTGTGCACTGTTGTTAGGAATATAAAAAATATATATCTACTCTGGAAAACAGTATGGACATTACTTATAAAACTAAAAATAAAACTACTATATAATTCAGCAATACCACTTATGAATATATGTCCAAAAGGATTCAGAGCAGGATCTCAAAGAGTTATCTGTATACCCATGTGCAGTGCAGCATTATTTACAATAGCCAAGAGGGGCAAGCAATTTAAACGTCCATGGAAAGATGAGTAGATAAAGCAAATGTGGCACATAGATACAAAAGAATAGATTCAGTTATTAAAAAATAAATACTATCGCATGCTACAACGTGATGAACCTTGAGGATATTATGCTAAGCTAAATAAATCAGTCACAAAGGGACACTGTATGAATCTATTCAAATGGAGCATCTAAAGTAGTTTTGGTGAGGGGGATCTAGTGTTTAATGAATATAGTCTAGAATTTTCAAGATAAAAAGACCTAGAGATCTGTTGCACAACAATATTTAATACTACTAAATATACCTAACATTACTTTACTGTATTTTAAAAAATGGTTAGGATAGCCAGGCACATGGAGCATGCCTGTAATCCCAGTGGCTTGGGAGGCTGAGGCAGGAGGATCAAGAGTTCAAAGCCAGCCTTAGCAAAAGCAGGGCACCAATCAACTCAGTGAGACCCTGTCTCTAAACAAAATACAGCATAAGGCTGGGGATGCAGCTCAGTAATTGATTTCCCCTGAGTTCAACTCCCAGGAACCCCCCCAAAAAACAAAAAAACAAAATAATAGGATGATTAAAAACATTCTCTAGCAATGGCTATCAGTATTATACATTGTTAGCTACTTATGCTGTGTGTATATTTGAAATATAAGTAGTCTTTTAAATTTAAAAGATAAGTGAAAATAAGTTGTTTTTAATAAAAGTCAAAGATTATGTTGATATCACAGTACGGGGTCAGAAGGATGTTAGTGTCAGAAATGCAAACTGACCTAAGATGAGCCAGAATGATGTCATGAAAAATCCTTCACTGAATTCTAAGATTCGGTGAATACAATTCGCCTTGCAATGTATATCATGAAGGGTGAAAGAATGCCCTGGAAACAGACATAAAGCACAGTCTAGTGCAAAGAGATTTGGGTTCAAAAGCTATTACCACCACTTACCAGCTAAGGAACCTTGGATAAGTTACTCAATGGAACCTTTTCAAGGCTCATTTTCCTCATTTGGACAATGATGATAATAACTCATACCACATATTCTCATTTTTTATACAGTAGCTTTTGCATCTTGGGGAAAAAGTTTTCCTAAACTAAAAATAAACAGCACAACTTTAAAATAATTAATGATAGTGTGACCTACCGCTGATTTACAAAAGGGCTGGAAAGTTCTGCAAGCAGGCGGAAATTTGCAATATATGGCAGCACTCCATCTTTCTAGATGATAAACATAAAACACAATGTCAGGGATAACATGATTATCAAAATGTCCAAATACCTTAGAAATATTCAACAGCTTCTAAGCACGATATATCAATATGAAAACAGACCAAGAAGTTTTTTACCTTTTACTACTTAACTGGTTTTCTTCACAAGAATTTAGAAATGTCCTTAGAATTCAACAGTATTGCTAAAAGACAGTATACTGTATGCTTAAGTTAATTTATGTATTTAATGCTCAAACAGGTTTCAAGCAGTTTTCTCATGCTGAATGCTGAACTAATGAACTCTATATTTAACCTTTAGTAACAGCATCCTTGAATTATTGAAGAAAGAATGATCACAAAATAGTATGAAATTTCAGAAGTTGAGGAATTTTATAGCACTTAAACATCTAATAGGAACTCCTTTTTTATATCCATTATTGAGCAGAAGTACCTTTTAAAACTGTTAAAAGCATAATTATCCTAAATAAGAATATGTAAGTCTGGGAGCAGATACATATTTGTCAAATATAACAACATGCCAAATTTTGTCTATCATAATTGACCCAAAAAATATACTGTCAGTCAAAAGATCCTCAAGGTAAAACATACACCTTGGGGACCTCTCTAAATTTAAACATAACATTGAGTACATTCTACCAAGTTGATAATATGAAGAGTACAATAGAGTTAATAAACACTACAAAGTGAACCAAAAGTATACATTCTAAGAATTTTATTTAATATGCTTTAAAAATTATCTAACTGCAAATTAGGTAAATGGAGTCATACCAGCACTTTGAATTAAATCAGAATTATAATTACATGTCAAAAAAACCCATTCCTACCCACTCTAATGCATTAGATATACACATTCAACTTGGGAAACTATTTTTCTGTTTTTCTATTGGGTATACCATGTTCAATAGGAACAATATGAAGCACTAAAAATTAAGTTAACTTTTTATTTGAAGATTTTTAGTACCTATTAATGGAAACTATTTTAGAAATTTAAAATTCAAAGCTGAAGTATAAGAATTAATTTTTCCAAGGCTAACAACTTTTTATAATGTCAAATTCATTTATTTAGTGATATTGGAATGGATGATGAGTACAAAGGGAGAAGGGATGGCCAAAGACACAAAAAAATAGCAGACCAGATGAACCCTGTGTGCACAGGAGGGTGACCAACCTTGTAGAGTCAACCAGGAAAGTCATAACAATCCAAAAATAAGTAAGTATGAAAAAGTAGTATGTCCAGGTTTATTACCTTAACACAGAATATGGTGATCAGTTAACAGTAACAATTAATGGTAATAAGAATAATGAAAAAAATAAAACTTTTGAAAAATTTTAACAGTATGTTTCTTTCTACTCCTTTAACTCAATTGGATATCACTGAGTAAAATATAACTTTAACTATCATAGGCTACAGCACTGTACACTTAAAAGAGAATATGTAACATGTTTTTTTAAATATTTTTTTAGTTGTTGATGCATCTTTATTTTATTCATTTATTGTTTATACATGGTGCTAAGGATTGAACCCAATGCCTCACACATGCTAGGCAAGCGTACTACCACTGAGCCACAGCCCCAGCCCCTCTAACATGTTTTTAAAAAATGTAAACAGGGCTAACAAGTTATTATCCATGCTGAATTATAACTTTAAAAAATCTAATGCTTCTTTCTGTCCCCCTATAAGGAAGGACATTTTTATTCTGTTTCATTTTCCAATAATACTTCTCTGAAGTGCCTGCAGCCTTTAGGACATCCTACTTTCCTTGTATACAATGGCAAAACAATTATGATCAAACACAAAATTCACTTTGACTTACAGCTCTGCTTTTCAGCCCACATTATACTAATTCCTGGTGTTTGTTCAATCTAATGAGCTTAAGCTAAATAGTCTACCAATGAAGATATCTGGGCATAGGATACTTAAGATTTTACCTCTAGCAACAGCAAGCTTTTAGAATCATAAGAAGTAACTTCAAAAATGTCTATCTACTTTCTATCTCCAGGCTTTCTTTGCCAGACCAGCTGTTGTTAAGTCTCTTTGCATATATAAATTCATCATTTACACAACCCATGTCTAAAACATCCATTTTTATATACCCCAAAGCACTGAATGGATTCCAAATTGTAAGTCCTGTTCAATGTGCTACCCCTTTCTGCTAAATTTTTTTTTTTAGTTTTGGAGCTATCTCATGTCTAAAAATTGAGCGTTTCATTTTATGAGTTTTTGTTGCAACCGACACATGACATCAAATAACTTAGGTGCAGACGGCTTATCCTTTGTTAAGTTCCATAGAGCCTCCTCAAAAATTATCAGGTTTTGGAAACTGACGTACATAAATATCTGTTTTACTCTATTATTTTTCTGCATTCTCATCCTCAACTTATTTCCAAATAAAAGGATTCTCTTTTGGTCACAACTCAGAAAATATGATTTTATGGCACACTAACATATAGCTTCTTTTCTGTGTTGGCAACAGTGATAACTATCTTGTAGACACACGTCTTCAAAGGCTATCTCCTGTTTCCACAAAATAAAAATAACTGTGAATTTTGACCAAAAACTATCATTATGAAAGCCTCAATATCAGTAAATAAGTCACATCTATTCTTAGCAGTGTTATGTGCAAAGCATTTAGCAGGTAATATCTTTTTTTTTTTTTTTGAAAGAAAATGCTATTTTATTTGCATTTGCATTATCTGCAGAATATGCAGGTAGATGAGCAAAACCTAATTTGTATCTGAACTTATCATCAACTTTTTTTTTTTAGTTATACATGGACACAGTGTCTTTATTTTGTTTATTTATTTTTATGTGGTGCTGAGGATCAAACCCAGTACCTCACACGTGCAAGGCAAGCGCTCTACCACTGAGCCACAACCTCAGCCCTTATCATCAACTTTTGCTTCATGTTTTCCATGGTTTCTTTAAAATCCTTACAGAAATCAACACTTTGATCTGCAACTCCATTTTCTAAATCAAAGTGCCTAAGAGCTGGGGGAGCATGTTTTTGTTGCTGTGATCTGATGCAACAACAGATACTGTATAGAAAGTATGATCACTGTTAAGATCTGATAGAATCAGCTCTATATTAGAAAAGGCCAATGCATCTCATCAACTCCCCACCCTTTTTGCCTGTAGAACATTTTAATTGCAACCTATGAATTAGGAAAATGTAACTTTATTCAGTTTCATTGGGCAATCAAGGGAATAGCAAAATAACACGTGTGTTCGTGTGGTCTTGTCCAAGCTAATTCGATACCTGCTATTTTCAACTATCAGTCTTTCTTTGGAAGATAACTAAAGTTCAGATTGATTTAGAAGTACTTGCCTATTGTATCCCAGACTTGTGAGATATGGTCTCCTTAGGTGCTTTTTTGTCTCCCCCACCATCCTATATTAGTTTGCTCAGAGTGTCACAACAAAAATAAACTGGATGGCTTAAACAGAAATGTATTGTCTCATAGTTCTAGAAGTAGAAATTGAAGATCAAGTGTCAACAGGGCCTCTAAAGGTGCTAGGGAAAGATCTGTTCCAGGTCTCTTTGGGCCTCTTGCAATTCCATAGCTTTGGTAGCCTAACTCTACACTTCACATGACTTTCTCCCTAAATACATGTCTAGGTCTAAGTTCCCCCTTTTTATAAGGACATCAGTTATAGTATATTAGAGGATGACAAAACTCTAATATGAACTCAGCTAATCACATCTGCATTAACCCTATTTCCAACTAAGGTCAATTCAACATATGAATTTTGGAGATGGCATAATTCAATTCATAATGATGCCAAATCCCAAATTATTTTCTACATTTTGTGTAGTGTGTTTTATTTTGGTTATCTATCTAATTCAATTATATGCATCTTTTCATCTGTCTGATAGAACATGTCATTATATACTAACAGATATAAAATAATGTTATATAGATTTACACATATAATAATAACCTTTTTCAGTGATGTGTGGAACATTCTGGATTTGGTATCATAACCATTCTAATTTTCATGATCTAAACTCTTAGGAAATACAGCCATAGTATTCAATGTTATACTAGCTCTATGCTGACACAACGGGCTAATACAACAGGCAAAGTCAAAGATGGACTGCTGCTGCTCACAATTACAACACACTTGAATTGCATCAATTAGAATCATGCAACAATGGATGACTCATTGTTATAAACTTCAGACCAGGAAGATGTTTCCTGAGATGCAGAATTTTCAGTGGCAGATGATAAAAATCAGCATAGCCTCGGGCAGGCCATTCCCAACTGTTTAATTATAAATTCATTTTAATATGTAATAGAAATCACATCTGCTGCAAGGAGACAGAGGGATGAGAAAAGGGCAAATGTCTGATCTAACTTATCTAGCATTAAACAAGCACTTTAAAAATAGGAAACAAATTGCCATTCGCATTTCAAGTTCATGCATATTTTGTGTGCTTTTTTAATAAAATAGATTTTGGTTGTTCAAAGTTTAAGTGAGTTTGTTCAGAAGAATTGGTTGTAATATTTGGTTAAGAATAGGTTAGAGGAATAAGTAATAGGTTAAAGAATAAGTAATTGTGTTCAATTTATACAATCCAACTTAAATAAGCAAGCTGAAATGTTCTGCTGTTCTCCCATAGTTAAATTCTACAGTGAATTAAGGCAAGGGAGAACTTTGAATAGTACACAACTAAAACAATTCCTGGAGGGACAAAAAAGTACAAGAAAAATGTTATTTTAATGAGATTCTTATTTGAGCTAGATTTTAAAATCTTGAAATATTTTATTAGTATAACTTTTCATAAGGTACTCCTAAATATAATAGACATATACCTTTCATTCTTAAAGATAAATTCTCTCATTCATATCATTGTCTTTCTCCCCATAGTTAAAGGCAGTTCTTCCTTCCAGTCTATTTTTCCTAGCAACTTTTCTCTTTTGGTTAGTTGTTTTAAGTCTATGGCATTCTATGTAATTATGTACACTGTTAGAGAATGTAACAGACAGGATTTCTGCAAATATTATGAGCTCATGTGTTCCTAAGGTCAGCCAAATCTTTGCTAAATTACTGTCCTTCAAATAAACAGCTTTTCCAAAACAAGATCCACTATCCAAATTTATTTTTTGATATCTGAAATATTTTAAAACAGACAACCCAAAGTTAGATAAAACACTGAGAGTGGCCATAGCTTTAGTCTTAAACTTTGAAAAATAATTCTGAAAATTTTTCTCTAGTTAATGAAGTTTAAAAATGCAAAAACATACTCATGAAACATACTAGGGCTAAAGCATTATTTAAGAGTTTATTGGATTACTTCTTCCAACTCCTTTCATAGTGGTATAGAATTAAAATTAACAATGAACCAAGTACCAAATTAATATCAGATAAAGACTTAATTTATGATATTCTTTAAGTATTAAAAGTTACTAATAAAAATAGTAAATGTGCATACTGTTTTCATCTAAACATTAGCCAAAGTGCTAATTCTCCACACCTTAAGTAAACTTTCTTTTGAATTTATAAAAACTTGGCATAACATCCTGGCCCTTCCCCTAATTTCTCTCTTTCTAAAGAGCATGATACATCTTTTTATTTTGTGCCCAGTAATTCTCTAAGTGGGGTTCCCATACCAGCAGCCACAGCATCACTTGGGAACCTGCTAGACATGCATATTCTTAGGTCCCATCCTAGCCATAGAGAATCAGAAATTCTGGGGTTGGGCCCTGCAATCTGAATTTTAACAGGCCCTCCAGCAGGTTCCATTGTATATTATAGTGAGAGATGACTGGGGATCTCCATGTCCTAAAAAGCTAGCTCCCTTCACTGTGGTTAGTGAAGGTTTACAAATACCCCTACCATATCCTTCAGCACTATCAGGAAGGACTGGCCACATTTCCCCTAAAAAAGTTTTTCCTCATCCTTTAACTTCCAGCTGGGTCAAGTGTTTCCACAGATCTCTGTGCTCATTTGTTACAGCATTTAACCCCTTGCCAATACCCATATTCCCTGTGCCTCATTCCCTATTACATACATAAGGCCTAACACCCTAGCTAGCTCCTGTATTAAACCTTGCTTGCTTACCAGTGTTAAAGTAGCACCTCACCTCTGAAGTCAAAAGCACATTCACTTCTGAAGAAAGGACATGAAAGTTAAATCCCTTTCCACCATGGCAAGGTATTATCTAACCATTATTTGCCAATGAGTGCAATGGGTATAATGGGATTTCCCAGGTGTCACAGTTTGGTTTTCCAAGGGATAATCTGAGCCCGTGATATCTTTTAATCGTCCTATGTGGCTATGTTTATGAATATTATATGCCATTCACTATGATGAATACTTCAGATGTATAATGCCATCTAATCCATGCAATGATTCTGTGAAGTAGATACACAATTCCATTAGGAAGATGGGGCAACAAAGGCCCAGGAACACAAAATAACTGGACAGGGTTACAGGTGGTGGTGGCAATACTATGATTTTTAAGGCAGGTCAGTCTGACTCCCAGCCTGAGTTCTTAACCACTAGACCATCCTCTCATTCTTGCACATTATTTATACCTAAAGTGTTATAAAGAAGTCTTCAGAGTTCAGATAAAGTAGCAGACTGGGGAGGATGGTGAAACATTTTCAAAAACACCTGGTGTTGTTTTTTTAATTAGTATTATTTTTTGTCACTTACATAAAGAGCAAGAGATCCCTCTTGCCTAGCAAGTCTAGATTTCTCCTTTAATATTTCCCCCTTTAATCTTTAAAGATAAAACATTGGGAAAATGAGAGATGTTAGTGGTAATAATCAATCAAAAGTAAATAAAAATTGCCCCCACCAAAAACGATATTACCTAATGCTGACAAATCAAGATGTAAACAGTCTTGAAAATGGCCACCATCAATTCTTTCCCTCTCTGTATGTGCAAACTGTTCCTCATGTCAAGAAGTCAAGCCTTCTCTTATCTGGGCTGCCCTTAGCAACTCACTTGACCAACAGAGCACAGTGGAATTTATATTCTGAGTCTTCTGAAGCTAGGTCATGAGAAGCTTGCTTTCTCTGGGATCTCTTAGAACAAACGCTCTTGAAATGTTCCCTTTCAAAACACAACTGCCAGAGTGTGAGAAGCCCAAGCCACACAGAAGGGCCAAATATGTATGCTCTGGTCTACAGTTCTCACTAAGGCCCAGCAAGAGCCTTCAATAATTGCCAGCTATGTGGATGGCTATGTCAACAGCCTCCTAAAAGATATCCCCCCTCATTCAGATTTTTTTCCTGCATGTCATCAGATTTAACTTTTTTGGAGGGGGTGGGGGCAGGAGATACTGGGGATTGAACCCAGGGTGCTTTACTACTGAACTATATTATATGCCCAGTCCCTTTCATTTTTTAGAAAGGACCTTGCCAAGTTACTAAGGCTGGCCTCAAACTTGCTATTCTCCGACTCAGCCTTCCTACTTGCTGGAATTATAGGCGTGTGCCACCACAACGGGCTAGATTCGTGTTTCTAACATGCCAATTTTAACATTATTTTCTGGCCTCAAGATTCTACAGCTATTCAGTGAAAAGTAAAACGTCAAGGCCTAAAAGTTGGAATTTTCACTCCAACCATCATCAGGTAGCCCTCCCTGTCTTACTCATCCAGATGAGCCACCACCACTATGTCTACGCAATCCCCTAGCTAACAGAGTATCTCCCAAGAAGACCTCACATCTTTCCCCAGTGTCTTTCCTCTTGTTTTCTGACCTAGGAAGTCATTCCTACCTTTTTGTGCCAATCTAAATATACATATTTCTGAAAGCTGACTTTAAGTCCTATGTATCTCACAATCATTCTTAGAAAACTCAAAAGGGCATAAATATATGGTGATATATTTATGTGCAATTTATCCAAACTGTAAGAATATATATCAAATACTGTCAGTAGTTATCTCTAGAGAATCAGGCCTAGAAAATGTTTTACTTTCTAAGCCTTAAATTTCTACAAACTCAGAAGTTTTTTTATACAAACATGTATATATGGAGGGAAAAATTAATACAATGATCTTTTTCATTCTCTAAGTTACTAAAGTATTAATGATTTATCACTGGGTGACATTTTGTTTTAATATTTTAATAGTTTCTTATACTTAAATTTCCTTAAGTGAAACTGTAGTTTCCATGATACATTTCCATATCCCTGCTCCCCCACCTTTGTTCAAAAATCACCCAGTTTTACCACTCCCATTAGTTCTAGTTACAATATCTGAATTAATCCCGAATAAGTCTACCCCTCTTCCATTTAATAATACTTTCATAATTCAACATTTCAGAGCCATCAAGTACTCTGACTACTTGTCTTTTCCAGACAAGACATCTCTAGGTCCTTCAATTATTTGTCACAAAAAAACAGCTACCTAATGTTATCTCCCCTCTGCAGTTAACCGTCTGCTTTCCCAAGTGGCCCTCCTCCAAACATATGCAAGATTATGGACACCAGATAATGAGGATACAGCATGTGGTCTGACCAGGCAAACTAAAACATGTTTCAATTAGATACTATGCCTCTCCTGGTAGAGTCTTATAGTTGAAGTGGCTTGGGTTTTTTTGTTTTTGTTTTAAGATGTGATGTACTACTGGTACAATTGAAATGTGATCATTTACCACTTCCAGGTCATTATTCCATTCATCTTACTTATAGATTATTAAACCTAAAAACAAACATCACTACTGAGTTCCAGCTATATGTTTTGGCCTACTATTCTAGTAGGAAGCTTTTTAAAAAATGTAACATAATGTCCAACATATTATTTCTCCTTCCTAACTCTGTTCCAGTCATTTGATAAACTTTTTCTGTCACTTTTTTTGTGGTAAAATATATACAAATTATCCTCTTGACAACTTTTAAGTATAGATTTCATGGCATTAAATGCATTCATTGCATAACCATCAGCACTACCTATCTCCAGAATGTTTTCAAATTCCGAAATTGCAACTCTTTACCTACTAAACAGTAACTTCCCCATTATTCCTTCTGCCCAGATCTTGGTATCTTGGCATCCTATTTTTTGTCTCTAAGAATTTGATTTTTTTTAATTTATTTTTTAATTTTTTCTTTTAGTTGTTGATGGATCTTTATTTTATTCATTTATTATTTATATGTGGTGCTGAGGATTGAACCCAGTGCCTCACGCATGCTAGGCAAGCGCTCTACCACTGAGCTACATGCCCCAGCCCAGAATTTGATTATTCTAGGTGCCTCATATACAAAGAATATGATGGGCTTGCTTTTTGAGAAAAGCTAACAAAACACTAGAGTAGACAAGGCAGTCTTCTCAGCCGACAGCTATTTTATCATCACATCCAAAGTCCAATCCACCAACTGTTCTCCTTCCTGGTATTGAAAGGAAAATAGAATTCTAAAATCAAGCAAGCTTAGAGAAAGAAAAGGAGACAGCCCTGTCAGGGTAATTCATTACACAAAGCCAAGGCAATATTCTGCCCATAGAAGAATGTGGAAAAGTAACCAAAGGACAAACAAGGTAGGTAATGCCAGACTCAAGTTCCTAAACCAAAACTGAGGAAGGCCTGACAGGAGCTGTGCTATGCTTAGAAGTTATTGGGATGTTCACATCAGATGTTCTGTATCAAATAGAAATGCTGAAACAAATTCCAAAACAAAACACACATATATGTGTGCATATGTGAATATAAACAAATATATGTGTTTTTTGAAACTGACCACTTAACATTAATGCTATAACTAATCTCTGAATTAAGAGTTATAAACTACCTAAGTATCTGTGCCTATGTAGATTCCTGTGAGATACAGAAATGCTAATAAAATAATTAATTTCCCAAATATACTTCTGAGTCTACTGTTTGTTTTTATGTAAGAGTTTAAAATCTTTCATTTAAGTAAAAAAAGATTATAAAACAAGTTTTTCAAGTTTTTGAAATGTTTCTTATGGTTTATTTAATGAAAACTTAATAGGAAACAGAAATCACACAGATTTTGATAATCAATCTTGTTTTAGTAAGCTATATTAAATGGACATTTTCAACACTGACCTAATTAATTTTCAAAACTTTATTTTTTGAAATGTTGCTATAATGGCTATTTATAGCCACCTCAACTTTTTCTTTAAGATATCCTAATGGAATAAAAGGAGGAAATATAAAAGTTACATATAGTTGAGCTTAGGCAATACTATTACAATCCTTTTAAACTGAGGGTTTTTTTCCTAATACTGTTAATGATCAAATGTTCGTGAGTGGCAATTATCTCACGGCATTGTTGTAGAATTTTTTTAAAAGACTAAACATAAAACCAATATTTGCCTAATTCTTATCTCCTACTATAAATTACAACTTTGCTGAATCTGACATAACAAATCTTTCTTTAATTTTTCAAATACCACTTCATACATATTTGCTTGCAAAATATTTTTAAAATATAGACACTGGAGTAAAGTATTAAACAACAACAACAACAAAAAAAAAACAGAAATTCTCACCTAATTTAAGGCATCACTGTACCTAATGCCCTTAAATAAATGCACCAAATTTACTGAAAACCAATTTTATTCCTAAGTTGCAGCACAATAATTTGATGATTAAATTCCAGGGCAGTGAAACAACACAGACAATCTGGGAAAGGATATGTACTTGGTGACTTTGAAGTTTGCATGTTTTTTCTAAAGGTAACATAACTCATTATCTACTTAGCATAGTTTGATTTGGGAAAGGAGGTGGTTCACTAGGAAGGCAGAAAATACTAGAGCTTACCAATGAAATCAGAAAGGGAACAGAGGATGGTGAATTACCCTTAAAAATGAGACATGAGCTGGGCATGGTGGCATAAGCCTATAATCCCAGGCTTCTCTTAGGTTTAGGAATTGGGGGTTTAGAATTTGAAGGATAGGTGATTTTTTAAAAATTTTGGGGGGAAATTCTTGGGAGGCTGAGACAAGAGAATCACAAGTTCAAGACCAGCCTTACCAAGTTAGTGAGACCCTGTCTCAAAATAAAAAATAAAAAAGGTCTGGGGATATGGCTCAGTGGTTAAGCCCCCTGGGTTCAATCCCCAGTACTCACTTCCCCCCAAAAAATGCAACATGAAAGCATAAATGTGCTCATGTCCCTTACAATAAGAGATCAGCCTGGCATGCTCTCCTTGGTCATTAGTATCCTGACCCAGGGGTGAAAGCTAAATATTAGGGGGAAATACTGTAGGATATTTTACCTCTCTACATAGAGAGAGAAGATTCCTTAAATTCGAAGTTACTCTGCAAGACAATTTCAAAACTCCAATAAATATAGCAGAGAGAGGTACACAAATATTGGGCAAGATATTATATAACCAATATGTAACCTATTACTTCCTAAATCCAAAAGAACCTTACTATTCAACTATTTCATCAGCAGGACATATATTTAAAACCTAAAGAAAACTTGCTTTCATCACTTTGAGCTTCATTTAGTTTTCCATGGCAAAATCATTTAAGAAAAAAGTATAAACAGCTGCAGAAATATTATGTCAAAGTGATTTCTGAATACCAGTTCTCACAGGTGATGAAAATTTCATGACCATTTACTCAAGAAAATAATTATTATTATTTTCATTAACCTTCTCAGAATGACAAAGTACTTAGAGTGAGTGAAGAGTTCACGCTGGGAAAAAACATCTTATATTCAACAAGTAAATGCAAGATCTGTAAACAATATAAGACATTGTTTACAATGTCTATATCTCTGGAAACATTCTTCATTTCACCTGTTTTTCTTCTATTTTGCTTTGCTATGGATAGATTCATTTAGATAAATTCTTAGTAAAACAACAGAACATAGGAAGACGTATCAAACCAGTAAATATCTTCTGAAAAAATTTTCAGTGGATTTTCTTTATAAACTTATTAAGACAACTGTTGATTTTTAAAACTTAAACATGCATGTGACTTTTTAAGAAAGGTACAAAAGTCCAAAGAGAAAGTACAATTTATCTTACATAATTAAACATTCAATTTGCCAATCCACCCACAGCTAGCTATTGTCAAGCCTGTGATTTTAGCAGCCAATGCAGAATAGCCAGTTCATGATATTCACATTTTAAAGTGCATGTAAGTGGGGCTGGAGCTATAGCTCAGTGGTAGAGCGCTTGCCTAGCATGCGTGAGGCACTGGGTTTGATTCTCAGTACCACATAAATATAAACCAATAAAATAAAGGTCATAAATAAATAAATAAATAAATAAAATGCATGTAAGTGCTGGCATGCTGTCACATGCCTATAATCCCAGCAACTCAGGAGGTTGAGGTAGGAGGATCCCAAATTTAAGGCCTGCCTGCCTGGACAACTTATAGAGACCCTATCTCAAATTTTTACAAATGGCAGAGGGGGTCTGGGGATGTATCCCAGTGGTAGAGCACCCCTGGATTCAATCTACCCCCAAACATGCATGTAAGTGACCTATTATTTTTCACTAGTTTATATTCTTTTCATAGCACACTGATTATTTATGGCTCATGTTCAGAGAATTTATTTCTAAATTGCAGGATGATATTAAACTCATATGTATACCTCCTTCCCAGATTTAACTGGTATTTTGTTAGTCAGTTTGTATGTTTTCCAAACAAAAGTGCTAAAGAAACAAAATGCCTGTATATCAAATATCTAAGACCTGAAAAAGGCAGTCCTCTATATTTTATAACCATATATATTTTAAAAATTTCAAAATATGACAAAGGAATAAACAGTAGAAAATGCTAGTAAAAATAGCCTATTGTTTCAGAAAAATAAAGTGATGATAGATTCCTTTTGATACATAAGCCCTATTTATACATTTAAAAAAGCACAGATTTGAAAACATTAATTATTTACATTTGCGACTTTCAATAGATAATATGGAGAGATGTTTTGATATATTTCAATATATCTGATTCTGGCAGAAATGATGCCAAACAACTTCTTATTCACTAGCTATCTTTGGTGGGTCAATTAAAAAAAAAAAACAGAAGACTATTATTAGTATATGTTTACATGGATTTTTAAAAATCCCCCAAATAGTCCAATATTCAGTAATATAAGGATTTTAGTAATATCAAATTAAAAAGTTAGAAGCTACACATATGTTTAACAGCAAAACTATGGAATTGCATGCCATATTATATGCAATTCATAAAATTCTAAATGATTTATATTACTTAAAGATATCTATCTTGAGCTTTGAAAAATAACCACTGTGAAGAAACCTAACAAATATGCAAGGAATATAAAATTGCTGGTTTATAAATGAATATGCAGAAAAATAACTTTAGACATAGAATTGAATATACTTTAGTGTCTGGGATTTATTGCAAGAGTTTTTTTTATCAACCTTAGTCTTCAGCCAGGCACAGGGGGTGCACCTATAGTCCCAGCATCTTGGGAGGCTGAGGTAGAATGGTCACTTGAGCCCAGGAGTTAGGTGCTAACTTGGGCAACATAGCAGGACTCTGCCTCTTAAAAAACAAACAAACAAACAAACAAAAAAAAAACCTCAGAATTCTGATAAAGTCTCTGAGCAAGTTGCCCTTATCAACCCAGACTACATAAATGTAATCATGTGTGTACATGTAATCATACATGAAACTGAATAGAAAATAAATATTGTAGCTAGATTTACAGGAATCTATACATGCTCCTGGCTGTTAAATCATGAATGCATCTAGGAAGACATACAATCCTAAAGTTTTTAAGGGGAAAATCAAGGAATTAGGGTCATCTTCCTGTCTCAAAGTATATGAATACAGATGGACACGCTAATATAGATGCACATGTAAAGTTATTATTTTAGTTAACAAACAAGATACCATATCACAAGAACGATCCCTGAATGCACTTGGAGATGGTCTTATACATCAAGACTTGTATATTTAGATTTATGTTTACCCTCAAGTTTCTATGTCCAGTCTTGTCTACTGGGTAGGCTACAGTAAATCCTGGCACTCACCATTACAAAGAAGTATGCATACAGCGCTGTGCAATGGTGAATTATAAAAAATTTGTCACCAATCACTTTCCAATACAAAATGAGAAGCAACAAATCTGCAAGAAGGAAAAATAAGTAAGACATTACACAGAAAGAAAGCTGCATTGTTTTTCAAGTGTATCTAGTTCTTTCTCCTGACATATCATCACTGTCCACTCTAAGACCACACTTTCTTCACCCCTCAGTTGGTCCAGTTACCCATGTTATCACCATGTCTCTGCTTCTATAATCTGAATTGCCCACTTTGCTGTGGTCCCTGCAGGACAAGGGCCAAGCTGTGGGCATCTCTGTACCCTCAGAATCTAGGCCCTGGCCTACAGTGTGTAAATGTTTTGAAAATATAAACAAATAACTTCTGTTAAACAAAAATACCACAAAATAAAAAATAAATTTAAAATAAGTTGAATTACTGATTTTTATCACAGCAATAATGCAAACAGATAAGATGGTAATAGAAAAGGTTTTAGAAAAAGTTCAAAATGACCAGCTCAACGAAAGTTTTTAAATTAACAAAGGTTGTAATTAAATACTAATTCAAAATAGTAAAACCATTGAAATCTATGACTATTAAAAAGATACACAAAGAAGTCAAGCCATCAATTTTTCTTTAAAATGTTCTGACTAAATGCCATGATTCAGGAAATAGTTTAACAAAATAGAAACTGTACAAAATGTTAACACAACTATTTTTTCTTTACCAAATGGTTAAACATGAAATGTAGACAGGGAAACAAATGATTATCATGGGTGGAGACCAGGGGAGGACTCAGATTTTGTGGAATCAGAATTTATGGACTATAAGGACCATTTGTAAAATTAAAAATTATTAACATAAATTAGATATGAATATTTTGAAAAAGAAATAAAATTACAAAATTTAAAGAGAAACCAAATAACTATAATTGTGAAAATCAAGAAAAGTAACATAACATTATTAATAATTAGCTGCCTGATACACTTCCCTAAATATATTTATTTTCCCTACATAATTTGTCTGTGTATTCTCTGGTCATCAACTTCTATGATAATTATTTTGTAATGTGCTCTATTGAGAGAATAAAACAAACTTTTCATTCAACTTGGTTTTAAAAAGTTTATTTCAGTGCATGACTCTTGTAAGCTTTTTTGGATTGCTGTCTTGTTCAGAAAACTTTAATCAAGTTTCTTGCATACAGGATTTCCTAAGGAGTGACTATTCTCCAGCTTAACACTCGTTAACCAGTACACATGGCATATAATGAATTTTGTGTTATCCTTACCAATAACATAATTTTGTGTCAACTGAGCAAATATACTTTTGATGAGTTCACTGATTCACTTTTTAAATTGGGTTACCAAGTAACTCAAGTCTATTCATTATTTATCTTCAAAATTTATCTCTTCCTCTTAATGAATTACTTGTTTTGATACAATCTATTTTTATGATTCACTTCTTGATGGCATACAATTTTTTCGTGAGTTTATTATTTTGTTATTTTTGTTTCATATCCCATTGGTTTTATTCATATTTTCTTTCAGCTACTTAATATTTTAAATTTAAAAATTGGGTTTCTATGTAAATGTACAAATCATGGTTCTATTATCTCTTTTTTAATTAACATGATTCAAAATGTCTTAAATGTTTTTTCAAATTGCAATTAAAATGACATATTTTCAACTTACTTCCCTAGGCCTCACTGTAAAAAAGGTCACTCCAAACATCTTTTCAAATTGCAGTTAAAATGACATATTTTCACCTTACTTCCCTAGGCCTCACTGTAAAAAAAGGTCACTCCAATCCTATCCAATATTAGAGGAAACATAATAGCAAATAATGTAGAGTAGAAAAATTCCATGACCTTAATTGAGTAAGGCTAAAATAGCTTACTTCTGCAAATTTCACCAAAACAGTGCAAACCATGACTATTGGAATACATTTCAAGAGCCTAACAGTGAAAGACCCTGAGACTTGAACTTCATTAGCTTCACAGTAATTACACTGGAGAGACTCTTCAGAAAAAGAAGAAACCACTAGAAATTTAAAAAAAAATTCTTAAATGTCCAGATCTTGGTGGTTTGAGTCCCCATTCTGTGCCTTGGAACTTCAGTGAGAATGAGAAAGGCAAGAAAAAAATATTTCAAATTCTATTGTCATCACAGGTATTATTTTCTTCTTGCATAGATCCTGAAAGCTACTTCTCAAACCACAAGCATAGACTATGTATTCTTTGCATAATTCCACAAGTAATATAAAAAGAAAAAGACAATGAATTAAATATCACATACCAGAAATGAGGTAGCCTGAAGCAGTAGCAATATTCATGCTCACAAGTGATGATTGACCCCTGTAAATATTTTTTTTAAAAAAAACAGGTTCTTCTTTAAGCATATGGATTATAGATGAGTTACTTAATGTTTTAAAATTTAAATAGAAGTTACTTCTCTTCTATTGCGATTTAAATATAATGAAAATGATTTCTGTAGATTCTTGAATGGTAAGCTGTCATTTTCAATATAAATCATAAAACACATGGTAACACTTAGTGGAACTGTGATATGGCTGTGGTACTGGTACTAGCAGATATATGTTTTCCCCAGGATAACTGGAACCCCTAACCCCTGAGGAAATCTAGTAGCCTTCCTGTCCAAGATGAACTGTTTTAATCAAGAGATCTGTTGCCTGTACTTTCATGAAATTTACTCTAGGCCCAGGCAAATCTCCAAAATCCTGTGGATCAATCATCAACTCTTGGAATGAAAACTAGGCTGAAATTCTCTAACTCACCTAAAGCCAACCCACACTGATGTTAAAACCCAAACTAATACTAAAAGTAGGCCTCCTGAGGGTGGCCAAGATCACCCTATGTATTTGAGAACTATGCCCAGAACCTTCAAATCTAGGAGCACTGTAGAGGGCTTGTTTTAAATTAGGAAGACATCATCTATACCACCAGTGGCAATGACAATGGATTAGGAGGATAACTAAAGGCCCATCATAGTTGACCTAAATAAGGAGGGTCTCAGCATCACTTCTAGATCCTATTGTAAACTTGGAAGTGCCCAAAATGTTGTGTTAGCTAAGATAGTACTTTTAGCTATACATGTTTGTATGTGTGTGAAATTACATATACACACACACACATATATGATTGGCTTGCAAAATGACTCAAATGGTATTACAGATGATGATTTTTTTATTCTTAATCAGAAATTCAAATGCCTTAAGATATCATCTAGTGCAACTCTGCTTTTGAGGCAATTATCATCATCATACCTTTTGAGGTATTATCATCATCATTTTCCTGAGGACTAGATCTGCCTATTATCACACTATCAGGAAATTGTTAGGACAGTTTAATTCTGCTGTTTCCACCACTACACATATCAAGATCATATATTTTTGCCCTAGTCAGTCCTCTGATTTGTAATGTAAATTACTGGTAAAATTAATATAGAATAAAACTGATAACAGCTAATCTAAAAATGGAAAGATTTAGCAGAAATAATGTTTTGTTTATAAATTTTGATCTGCAAATGTGACCCAGGAAAATTAGACCTGGAATAAATCATGGCATAAAAGAAAAAAATATATCAAAAATATAAATTTTTTTCTTGTTAGGTTAAAGTTTAACAAGGCAAAATTTGACTAATGAATCAAATCTTTGTTAGAGAATTTACTTCTCAAAAGAACTGGTTCTGCTGACAATACTGTTAGTAAAATTAAAATGGAAAAAAATTTAAAAAGCTAAAAATTGTTTAGATGGATGATATTAAACTCTAGTCAAGGACCAGAGTTTGTTAAATTGATTCACTTGAAAAATACCTTCCTAATGCAAATTTACCAACTGGTATATCTTGATAGGAATAATTTCATATTTGTGGAGGGAAAAACCCTTAAACAGTGGGGGTCAAAAAATCTCCTTAAATTGCCCTACATCTCACAGAGCCCATAACTACCACACATACCAGTGCAGTACTTCCACAAAACATACCTCCTTTCTCTTAAGCTAAGCTGAACTAAGCCTTCCTGTGTAATGTTGCAAAATACAGTGTGCAAAATTTCTACCCCTAGAATGACATTTAAATTTTTTAAAAAGAACCATTTATAAATAACTGATCCTATTATTGCCAGTTATTAGTGCTTCTCATGTGGTACTAAATTCCTCTCACATGGCCTTCTACAATTCTCATTTCATCTCTTTGATATCAAACAATGGGTCAAACATAAATTTGAAGACAAAATCTTAAGTAGATATTATCCCAGCTGACTATGCTGTCTCAATAATGGCTCGGTCTTATCCAAACAGTGGTTACAACAACTTGGTTTTACTCATTAACACAGTAATAAGTATTTATGTTATCATCTTATACTCCTGGTTTGGGATAACAACTGCAATACTAAAGCAAAATGGCCCTCAGTATTTTCATTTCAAGATAAAAACATTTTAATGCACCTTGTTGAAGTAAGTCTGAATATAAACATTTTAATAAAGTATACACCATCAATATGTTTTCTGTTTTAAAGTAAGTTGCATTCTTATTAATAATCCATATCCAAACATAAATAAAATTCACTAGTTTGGAAAGAAAGAGCTTACCAAAGTGGATCTGCTATGGTAGCCTCATCAAATAAGAAAATGTACAGGCCTAAAATCCCAACCAGTAAAGAATGGCATGTAGATACTATCCTGAAATGAAACAAAATACATATGAAGATTTCAGATTCCTTGCAATAAACTTTAATTCATTCTGGAAAGATTAACATTTTGAAAATGTTATACCTTGATGCATTAAAATATAGAAGGTGGAGAGTACAAGTGTGAATTTAACATTGCCATTTATATATGAATAACAAGAAGAATGCCAAGATCCACAATTTTGTACTAGAAAACTGGTGATTCGTTTTTTGGTTAAAAGTTCTAAAGCAGAGTACATGAGGATCAGTTTCATGCAGACTGAGAGCAGCTGGTAAGGCCTCTATCCTGTATCATCTCTGAGCTCCATCCCAGACAGCATCATTACAGGTCTCCTGCTACAATCAGCTGGGAATGACTTCCACATTCACTGGCCTTAACCAGCTCCATAGTCTTAAACAATTTTAATGGGTCATGATATGAAGATTATCTTGGAGATTTCAGTTTTAAATGTAGATTCACATGTATTATTGCACTTGATTTCTATCACAAATCTGTGAAAAACACAGGCAGCTATTATTAGTCTCTCTTTATCATTATTATGAAAGCACTTCCAAATTACAAAAAAACAAAACTGAGGCCATAAATTTATACAGAAAATCTGTCTTACATGAAATACTCAAGTGAAAGCACAATATTTACAAGATCCAGGTCAAATTTTCTTCTATAGAAATCATAGGGTTTAAATGAAAAACATGTTTTTATGTATATATCTGACTAATAATTTAGTGACTCAAACAGTGCTTGAGCTTTATGATATGCTACTTAAAAAACTGTACAGGATACTGCTTAATTATCTACACAATGAAGTTTTTTTACCAAACAATTTCAGATTTATCACATCTTTATGTAGAAGTTTACATTTTAATGAAGTTTTTCTTTTCATAAGGATGAACAGGTTTCTACAGTGTGATCCCCAAATCTTTAAAAATGAGATAAATAAATGAACAATATTGAGTCTGATATTAGAAGATTTCATAACTTGAAAAATCAATACACTTGATCTAATAGATCTTAAATAGATACACCATCTTAAACCAAATCATATTTTAAATGCACAAAGATTTTCACTAGTTTAGACATGACAAGGAATCCTTTGAAATATCCAAAAGATCATCTTGAAGTGTAAACAATTAACTCAATTTATCTGGTTTAAAAGCTTAGAATTTTCATGTCAAGCACACCTGTATTCCATTTCAGCACGGAAGATAAAAATGTAAAATCTTTAAACACTCCATCTAAATAACCAGAGACAGCTCTTTGTGCTATTAGAAAATTATATAAAAGAAAACACCTCTTACCAACTAGTGTTAGTGTTTAGTATCTGAGTTAGAATGTTTCCTTTTTGAAAAAATCTTTTTTATTTGTGACACTCAGGTTTCAAATGCCCTTCTCTACTGAGATGTTATATGGTGAGTGGGAAGCATTATATCCTTTAGCTGACGGGAAGGACAGAGTATTTACCAGAGAAAAATTAAATGCTACTTGGTCTGGTCAGATGGCTCCCACTATACTGAACAGGAAAAGCAAACACCTTGCACTCACACATCACTTTGCATTTTAAAAGTCTACACTTTCAGAAACTTCTGTTAGTAAAAATTTTATATTTAAAGTCAGATTCCTGGCAAAGAAAAATGTACATTCCTTAGCATCTAAAAATAAACACCAAAATAAAATATTTCAATTTTTTTCAGAGTTAAAAAGAAGTATCTGTGCTTATAAGTGGCACTTTACAGAAACAATTAATGACCATTTCAGAACAACAATTTAAAGTTACTAACTTAATCATAAGTAGTGTGAATATTTCCAGTAGAAACTATATAGCTCTAATAGATCAAAAAAAGTTAAATTTTGGAGAAAGAGATTTTAAAATGAGTAATATTGCAACATAATCAGACTTCTTTTTGCTATAAGTAAGCAACTGGATATAAATAAATCAAAAAAAATTTCATTGTAAGATGCAAAAATACTTATAAGTAGGTTTGTCTCCAGAAAGACCAATAATTAAGTAAAATTTCTCACCTATAATTAAACTATTATCAGGTGTTCATTTTCCAGTATTTCCTTTGTCCTTTTACTAGTAGATGGCTTAGACCACCTATTGTTCAAAGATTCTTTCCTGATTACTAGACAAAATGCTGTGTGTTGTATTGATCTTTAAAAGACTGGAAGCTGAATTTTTTTTAAATATGTTTTTAGTTGCAGATGGACACAATATCTTTATTTTATTTATTTGTTTTTATGTGGTGCTGAGGATCAAACCCAGCACATCACACGTGCTAGGCAAGCGCTCTAACACTGAGCCACAACCCCAGCCCTGGAAGCTGAATTTTAACACATACATATGTAATTTACAAAAAAAGAAAGAAAGGCCTATTTTCTTTCCTTTCTTGCACTCTCTAGTCCCATGTAAAGCTGGAGTAGGAAGCTGAGGTTTGAGAGAGAGAAGAGAAAACACCTTTTGAACAGCTAAATGAATTTTGTATTATCCTAGATGCCTTTTTCTAATAGAAACTCAGTTTCCCAAGCAGTAATTTCCTGCACCATAGAATGCCAGGTAGATGCAGGTAATTTCCTGCATCATAGGCTGAATAATATAAAATATTTTTCAATCTCATCATTTCATTTTCATCTTTGCTTCTATCTCTTTGCACCCTCATTTGTTTGGCCTGTAGCTACCCAATAATCAAATGCCTTTACCTACCCTAACCACAATGAAAAGGAAATAAAAATAGTTTAAAATACAATCAAAGAATGTATGTCTTGCCAGCCCTTGTCTTTCCTACCATTCCATCTACCTTCAAATGTTAAAATAATCATATCTATAGCATACCACATTTGAATAATATTTTTGTGCTAGTGTTAACACAAACTAATCACACCTCTTATTTTTTGAAAACACGTTAAGAAAGTTTTTTTAGGGGGTGGAGACTAAAAAGAACGGTAGCACATATGAACCAGACATATTAGTGTAAAGTGCACAAGAAAACACTAGACTTTTATTCACAGTCTGAGTATAGAAGTGAATGGCTGCAAAACAATTAGGCTGAGAGAGAGACAAGGGATTTCAGGTCAAGTAAGACCATTCTTAGATATGAGTAGAAGTTCTTAAATTCTAAAAGGAAATTTCAGTAAAGAATAATGATAGCAATTTAGCAATGGACAGCTAAATCCAGTTTATAATTGGTGTTAACTTCAACTAAATAACAATAATTTTTAAAAAAAATCTTCCAATGGCTGAGGTAATATTTGAGCACACAAATGCTCTAACGCCAAGAGAGCAGTAGCAGTCACTTTGCATTTGAACCCTTGTGAGATTAATGGGTTGCACACAAAGCATTTGCAACCAATTTAAGAAAATGTCAGTAGATTTTTTCAATCATAAACTAATTCTTGTTCCATTGATTTTGTTGTTATTCAAAAACTAAAAGGCAGTTGTTATACTTTATAATTATATAATAAAAGAATAAATTCCAACAGGCTCCAAATTATAATGAGAGGTCCATTAAAAGACACATATGTGCATATCATACACTATGTTCTCTGGTTCTATACTTTAACTGCCCTGGGTCTGTATAAGCTACTCACAACTCCAACAAATGTCCTTTTCTCCTTGTCAAAGAATCTGTTTGTTACTACAAAGAGTTCAGAGAAGAATGCAAAATCGTGAACTTCCAGTCAGCTGGAGCCTACTTCCTCTTCCCACACTTCCCTGGAAAGTGCAATACATTATTCCTAACATCTTTCAATATAACAATTTTTAAATTTTTCTTGTGTGAGATCAATCTACTTGTCTCTCCTTTCATTCCTAAGGTCAAACTAAAAACTAGACCTTGAATTTTGTTAGATCCTAAAGGAAAGACCTTTAAAAATATTTTAAATAATTTGCTTTAGAAAATTAGTTTTTCTTTTAAGTCAATTACATTTTCATATGCTTTACCTTGAGTTCCATTCAATCTTCTTTTCAACGCTGAGATCATTAAAACCTGGAGAAACTTTTGCTGAAAACCAATAACTTACAAAGCGGAAAAGAAACTGAAAGGTGAAAAAGCTGGCACAAAGTGTGCTGATGGCTAGTTTGGTGTTGGTATCCATATTTCTTCAACCTGTGAAGAAAAATGATGGTTATAAATTGCTATCTCATGATAAGACTAGTTTTTTTTTTAATTTTAAAGAGTGTGTGCTTCTATTGTTAGTAATATTTTTAAATTTAGCACAAATGTAAGAATATAAACTATAAGAATTTTAATTCTTAATTTTTAATGGCATCAGGGATTGAACTCAGGAAATGGATACTAGGCAAATATACTTACATAATAAGATATTCTTAATTTCTTCTCAGTATTTTTTGTATTGCATTTTATTAGTATGTAGAAATTCTGATTATTTTGGTATAAGTAGTTATTCAGCCTTATATTTATTTTATTTCATTAAGAGTAAGGCATTCCCTTACTTATAATGCTATCTGTTCACTTGATTCAGTAGTAAACAATTGTTATATAAAAATAGAGATGAATGTCCTTATAATGTATTTCTTCTTACTTAATTTTTAGGGAAAATATGGCATTTCTGGAAGCAATTGCTATATTTTAAAACATATCTGTCTTAGTTGACAATTTAAGTATTGTAACTCACGTATTTTCTTTGGTTACAGGAAAATAATACTTAAACAAAAAGGTAGTCCAATTTTAAAAAACTGCATTTGACTCATACATTGGCTTAACTCACACTGATATTATCCATGATAATGTATTCTTGTGCTATAATTTATTGATTAAATGAAAATTAAAAAATTTTTAAACTTTCATGTTTTTTTACCTTTAACCATCTATTTGTCATATATCTTACATTTGTATTAAAATTTAAAAATAAAACCTCTTAAAGATCTCAGTATTCAAAATTATCTAAGTCTAGAGTTTAATGGTAAGAGGGAATTTCAAATACTATAACAAAGTATTATTTTAATAATATTATTGATTATATTTAGGACAATACACCTGATTTTTCTATGACTGAATTCTTTTCATCTGTAAGTTGGGAGAGTTAGAAATTTTCTAAGAAACAATTAAGCCAAAAAGCATAGAACACTGTTTGCAATAACAAAACAAAAATTACATAATAAAAACTTATTGTATAGCAAGACATTTAAAACAAAATTAAAATCTTAAGAATGATAGTTTTTAAAAAGAACCATACCACTGTTACTACCTAAATTAATATTTAACTTTTTTTCCTTAGAACAAAAAGCCTCCATGGCTTTTTATCTTTAATTTTTTTTCTCATAAAAGAGCTTCAGGTTTTAAAAACAGAGCAGAAAGAAAAGGAACATGCATATGTACACACACACAAAGTATGTTTTCTATCTCATTGAACTGAACCTTATTTGGCTGTTAAAAATCTATGGAACAGTCAGACCAAAAAAAGTCACTAAAGCATTTGCTCATATCCAGCAAATATAGCATTTCTATAGTTCCATCTTTGATAGAGCTGATCCTACAATGAAAAGGAAATGAATCAATACACATTTCCAGCTGTCTAATGTGAAGAAATAAAGTCACCTACTGAAGCCAATTCACTAGAGAAAAACCAACTCATTGACTGCACTAGCAATAACCTCACTTCATTCCCTCCCAACCAGGGTATCATAATAAGAATCAGTCTCCCACAGGGCCCCTTCCAGCAGAATTCATATGTCTGTAATAAATTCTTTCCTTTTTTTTTTTTTTTTGATGTGTGTGCTTAGTAGAACTATTGATATTGCAATTCTTCTCTGTGAGACTCCATTAACTTTATTGCTCATTTACTTTTTTTTAGTTTGTTCAACATGTGTTTATTGGGGATTAAAAAATTAATATGTGGTCCTTTTAGTCTAGGTTTAGTATTAACCAAATAATATATAAAAGTTTGTACATAAATTAAACATCATTATAATTTTCTAAGTGAGCTGTAAAGGGGAAAATTTTTTCTAAGATTAAAGCAAAGAGGGATCTGGAGGACATGTGGACAGATAATTGAAGAAAACAACCAGCAATCAGAAGAGAGTGAGAGTCAAATTTAAATGTGAGGATGGTTTGTCCTAAAGGTTTCTGATGCTCCCTGCTGGTTCTGGAGCAGGGGTGGGGATGGGTTGCTCATCTGATGTTCAGTGACTTTCATTAGAGTTCAAACCATACAATGAGTATTTCATGAATCTGTTAAAAATTGTCATAAAACATATTTATATCATTGATATTATCCAGTTTGTGATTTTTTTCTTTTAACTAATATATTAAAAAGCATTCAAATAGCCAGGTGCAGTGTTACACACCTGTAATCCCAGCAGCTTGGGAGGCAAAGGCAAGAGGATTTGTGAGTTCAAAGCCAGCCTCAACAAAAGCGAGGTGCTAGGCAAGTCAGTGAGACTCTCTCTCTAAATAAAATACAAAACAGAGATGGGAATGTGGCTCAGTGGTCGAATGCCCTTGAGTTCTATCCCTGGTAGCGATAAATAAACAAACAAACAAATAAATAAATAAATAAATAAATAAAATAATTCATCACTAAAAAACTTATCATCCCCCCAAAATAGCTTTTTTATTAAATCTATTATACTGGATGAATATTTTATATTTTTAACAGACTTATTTTCAGTTAAGTCTTTGGGGTATATGCTGAGTCTTCCTTTGCAAAATAACGTTTCATTTAAAACTAAACATGGAGCTCCATATATTCAAGCTATGGCTTCTATTAAAGGCTCAACAGACAGAAGCTAATTAAATTATTCTACTCCTAGTTCTGCTTCTTAATAAGCAGTTGCTTGCTAAAGCAGTCATGCCAAATGAAGCACTAGAGATTTTTACAAATTTCCCCAGAAAAAACAAAGTTTCTGGTAGGAAGCATTTGTCCCTATTTATTTGTTTTAAGTTTCTGAATCAGGCAAGAGAATGTTTAAAATAGATAAAACCAAATGATGCTCGTTACTAATATAAATAAAGGTCCTTTGAGAGTCTAGTGATTATCAGGCATAGGAATACACATTAGGAGAAGCATTAAGCCTAGTTCATTTGCCTCTACATGTGGCTAGCAGTGGCAGAAGGCTGGGAAACTAGCTGTCCTGGAAAAGAGCAGCTGAAACAGATATGGGAAACATTTCTGGGGCAATGTACAAGAGTATCCAGACATGAACTCTACAATATAATTATCCCATCTGGATTCACAAGACACTGAAGGAACTCTTCTAGAGACCTGCTGAATAAAATGATGTTGTATTTTTCCCCCAAGACAGCATGCACTTTAACTGAGGCTGGTTTCTTGGTAAAGAAGAACAAGAAAAGGTCTGGGGTACACCTCGCCACCATCAGCTATGAAAGCCCTCCTAAGGTTACACCAGACACTCACAAAGGCAGGGCTCCAAGACAGCACAGCCAGGCCTCATTCAGTCCTCACTTCAGTCAAGGGCCCATTCAACATCTGACACTTGTCTACCATGTGCCAGGTACCAGGATGGTGTTCTAAACACTAAATGGGAGGTATGATTACAAGCCCAGAGGGAAGAAAAAAAAAATCAATCCTTACCACATAAAGTGGTAAATGTTCAGTGTGCTAAGGGGACACTCTTTGGTCTCTAGGAAATAAATACCCAACAGAGATGACACATAAATAGTGAGGCGATATCCAACAGTATTTAAGGTAAACCAAGACTCGGTTCTGCTGAGTGAGTTTAAAACAAACTCCTCCTCCAGCAGCCACAACTGTTACTCTCACTTTTCTCTGTTCATTAATCCTTTGTAAGTACAGTGATTCCCTAGCCAATATATCAGAGTCACAATACCATTTTCACATACACACACAACTCCACCCCTCACATTCTGATACTGCTCCCAGCAAAGACCCCTGCTACAGTGCTCAGCAATAAAACCCTTAAAGAGAGGGGAAAGGTCTGTGTGTTATTCTTTAAAGCCAGTAGGGAAGAGGGAAGCTGGGATAATGCCTCATTCAGGCTTAGCATTCCCTGGCCCACCCCAGTGAGCTCCTTGCTCCTTTTCCTATTTCCCACATTAATTCCAAATACATATTCACTGCTCTCAAATCTCCAGTTCTCCCTCTTTTATAATAGATGAGGTTTCTTTCTATTTAACCAAGAAAATGAAGGCTATCATGCATGAACTCCTTCAACTTTTTTTTTTCACCTCTGACCCCCTGAATCACTTCTCTGTACACTACAGTCTTCACCTGGCTTCCCCACGTTCTGAACACTGCTTATGTTATGTGCAACTGTAGCTGCCATCCCCCACCATACCAGAGCTGGCCAGTCAGCTTGTCTCTGGATGCTGCATGTGAGCATCCTACAGGCTCCACAGGCTCTATCTGGCCCAAGATGAACTTAACCAAAACCAGCCCTTTCTCCACAGCTCAGGCTCCGTAGTTCAGTGAACTGCAAGGCTTTCACTTTTCCCCGTTTGCCAACCTAGAACAGCTCAGTCACTGCTAATGCCTTCCCAGCCCTTACCTCACAGATGACAAATTCTAGTGGACTAGAGAACAGTCCCACTCTGTCCCTGCCTCTCCACTTCCAAGTTAACTCCCATGCCTCTTCTGCCCTCAGGTCAATCCTCACTTCCTCAGGAAGGCTCCTTTGAGCTCTCTCAACAGGTCAATTGCCCCATTATCTGCCTCATAGCACCAGCACCATGTACCCAACCTGTGCAGCTGTAACTTGAACAAATGTCTCCTTCCCTTAGGGGAATGTGTTTCCCATGACAGTGGGAAACACAACCATGATTCCCATACCTAACACAGTGCCTGCCACAAAGAAAGTGTTCAATAAGTGTCTGCTAAATAAAGTACTGACATTCATGTTCTTACATGTGCTTTTCATTCTGTTAGTACCTCATCAATTACAGGTCCCTCACTTTACCGGTATAATCAGAACTATTAACCCTTACTACTAACAGCATACAAGTATACTAACTTCAGAGAGCCTCACCTTCAAAGCTCTCCAAAATCAAAGAATACTAATGTTATAAACAATTATTGAGTATAATATTTGCCCATTCCAAACTCCCTATAACACATGATAAATATTCAAGTTTTGTGTGCATATATATTAATCTGCACTGTTTTTTCAGATGCTTATCAATTGCAGAGGTACTTATGGAGTTATTTACCATTGTCAGGAGCCCTAACATTCTAGCATTTAAAAGTCTCTATCTGCTAACTAGATTTTTATATGAACACCTAATTGCAAAACATGAGCCATTTGCCAAGCCAAACTACCACCCTCTCACAAAAGACATACCTACCCCTCACCCATTCTGGTTTTCGTTTAAATTTTCATATGGGTGGTACATTGCAATGCTCTCTAAATACTGATAAATGTCAATAACTGACCAGAAGTATTAAAATTCCTTAGTAAAGAATAACTATCACAACACTCACTTTCAATTTTTCATTCTTGTAAAAACTGATAAGCATCTAAGCAAGTGTATGACTTCTCAATTAAACTGCAGTGACAGCTTTTTTTTTAAATTGTGCATTGAAAGTTATGTGAAAAAAGGAACATTATGTGCATAAAACATTCCTCCTTTTTCTTTTCTGGGCACCAAGTTCAAGAATCATTAGCATTAGTGTGAAAATCTATAGGAAGCAAGCTACATAAAACTATCAACCCAACTTCTACAAATCCTATATTCATAGTACTACTTTGTAAACATGCTGTGTGTGCATGGGCACACTAGCACGTGCACTGAGGAACAGACCCAGGGCCTCACACACACTACGCAAATGCTCTACTACTGAGCTATATTCCCAGTCCTGATAGTATTGATTTTTAAACTAAAGCAAATGGGAAGAAAATGAAGACAACCAGGTAAAGCTAAGGTGCCCAGGGAAGGGCTAAGGAGATAGGTTAACCCCCAGCCCCTTGCTGTGTCACAATCTTTTGGTAAGGAGTCTGGGCTCTTTGAGAAAATCTATATCAAGGAAACTACATCCCCCTTATAACTGTAACTCTAAATTACACTTCCTTCCTGAAATACATGATATTTCTTAACGTTTGACCAAAAAAATGCTCAAGACTACAGAAAAAAATTTCTATGGTTACTCCCTTCCAATTACAACACTAAACTTTGAATAAGGATATTCTTTATATTTTTATTCTCTATTTCCTTGTCCTTCAACCTTTTGTCCTCCAATAACAAGTAACAGAACTCAAGTTAAAGAGAAACTGTTCAAATTTTTCTGCTACAAAGCCTGTCAATTGACACTTCCCTGAAACATTTTTGATTAGAGGTTGTTTTGATGATGGTAACAAATAATAAAATATTTAAGATAAAATATTCATACATGTCTATCTGGTTTTAGTTTTCCCATAATTCTATGAAATAACTACAAGCACAGGATGTTAGAGCAGAAAGGGGCCTAAGCCCTGTCTCCTAAACTGTGTTCTACATGGGTCACCACTCTCCGCAAGAGAGTACCCATACATAAAAGTAGGCGTGGCTCCACGAGCCCCCATAGATCAGAGAACATTTTTGACAATTACTTCCTATTTCTGCTACAAATCTCTTTTAAGATTGCATCTGTAATAATCCTATTTTTATATCCTATATTAAATGCCTTCTAGGATTCTTCTTTCGATCCCTCTAATTCAGTATTTTTCAAATTTCCATATCTGAAACTTGTACCACATATACACACATACAGGTACTTTCTCAGTATCTCGTCTGCTTGTTCCTACCAGTCAAAGAGATTTTGTGGTCTTCCCTTCCACAGTTTGTTTTATGAGTGGGGCGGCGGGGGGGGGGGGTATTCCTTGATATAGATTTTTCTCAAAGAGTCCAGAGTCCTTACCAAAAGATTGTGACACAGCAAGTGGGGGGGTGTTAATCCATTTCCTTAGCCCCTCCCTGGGACTCCCTGCTCCCTAAAGAAATAATTTCTCCCCTTGGTTATCCACAACACCTGACCAGTTTTCCTTTCCGTTAGAGGTATTTTTAATTGGGATTATAATAAAATTTTTGTTCTCATTTTTCTACATTAAATTTAAATTTTTATATGTTCTAGCTTTTAACTTAAAGGGAAATAAAATATAGTATAATTAATGTATTTTGTGTCAATTTTTTCTTTGTCATATTTAAACTTTATTTGGTTTTGCACTTAATTCCTTGATGTGGGCTTTGTTTGCAATAATGCCAACAAAGCAGTGTGGCTACAGGAAGCCAGCAAATGGGAAACGCCTCCTCCCCAGCTCTCCTTACTGCTCTTCTGCTTCTCAGCTCCCAGCTCTCAAGAAGTCTATCCTTAGGAAATTCAGGTGTTCATTTTCTAGGCCCTGAAGGCTCAGAGTAGAGATGGCATGTGTGATTTACGCAGTTAATGTTGCTTCCTCACATCTCACTCGACTTAAAACTTTTATAAAGAAGGCTTTGTCTTTTAAAACCCCAAGTTCCAATTACAACCACTGGATTTTTGGATAAACCAGAGTCTTAAGCCAGGAGACCTCAGTAATTGGAAGGTCACTAATACAGTAGCTGGCACAAATAACAAGGAAGTGTTTTGAGGCTGATACAATTTGAGGGCTCATTTTTAAGAAAACTAACATTTCAAATCCAACACTAGATTTGGGCCTTAGAAGGAATCTGTACTATGAGGGCCCTGATGCAGCAGAAGGAGGGACCAGGTGGCACTGAATCACCTGGGGGGTCTCTCAGGAAGAACTAAGAGTCTGCAGCCAACCATTTCTTCCAGGCTTCTAAACTACTTATTTCCATATCAGTGCTCTTTCCTTCCTGGAGGGATCACAGAAGGAGCCTCTTGGCTTAGAGCACCACTTGGCTTTCTGCCAACACTGTGAAATCAAGGAAAAGCTGGACAAAGCACAATTTTTCCCAAATACATTTTGCTTTTTTTCTTTGAAGGATCATTGGGACCTCTGCCAAAGTACCTAGGAAGTCAGAACCTAAGGATACAGAAAGGTTTTTCTCACCTCCAATCAACAATCTGGTTATCCTTGAGAACATCCTTACCGAAGTGGCAAAGGTAGGGCTTTGCTTCCTACTTTCTGTTTTCCCTTTCTTTACACATGCTTCCCTCAGGAAATGTTAGTTTCTGAAGGATTAGAGAGAGAAGGGTTAGAGGTGCTGAAGAACAATTTAGCCACTTGTTGGGTTCTCAAGATGAATTCCTCTCCCTTGAATGAATACTCATCAGTAGCTCTGGGTAAGAAGACTGTGACTCTGACCTCCTCGTTCTATACAACAGGGATAAGAATGCCTACACTACACTACTGTGGCTTAACTGAGATAATGCCTTTGGTGCACCTACATGCCTCGCATATGTAGCCACTTGTGGTAAATCATTTAATAGCCATCAATTTCTTTGTAATATGATGCTGCCACTCCACCTCCATGAATCTGGGCTGGCCTTGTCATCTGCTGACAAACAAAACACAGCAGAAGAGAGGTTCTGGAACCTAGGTGGGCCTTATGAGACCTTTCATTATCTGTCTTTCACTGTTCAATGTTTCCCTCCATAGCCATGCAGGAAAATATGTCTAGTCTACTGGTGAAGGAGAGGCTATGAGGAGGAAACTGAGGCTGCCCAGCTGACCAGGAACACAATACCAGCCAGGCTAGCAAGCCATTTTGGACCTGCCAGCCCAGCTGTTCCTGCAGCTAAATACATGCACTTGGTGACCCTGTAGTCAGATGAGTAACTGCACAGCCAACCCAAAAATTACAAGAAAGTGTTGTTTTAAGCCACCACTTTGGGGTGGTTATTTGACAATAGATGGAAACACCACTCAACATTCAGAATAGTGCTCCATACTACTAGTTCTTTCCTAACCAAGAAATGTCACACTCATTTCTCTGGTGGCACCAAAGCATATTGCTCCATATCTGAAGCAATACAATTAATTTCCCTTTTCTATTTCTTCTTTGCCTTAGGACTCTGCAGCTTGTCTACATCTTTGATCTGACTGGGTAGCCAAGGACTTCCTAAATTCTCGAGGTAGTTTTCTAGTTTTTTTACCTAAGGGCTACTTAAAACTCTACCCAAACCACCATGAGAACATATTCTCTTCCAACTGCTTCCTATAAGATTGTCATCACCCAATCCTGGTTCCAACTATACTATTGCCCAATAAATATGGTATTTACTGATTTTATTCAGTATCTGGTTGATACTGTCAGGCAGTCAAAAAATCTAATCACAATGACGTGTTTCTTTGATCCACTTCAAGGCTAGTGAGGTAATGAGTAATGCAAATCAGATGTGGTTTCATCCCTTCACAAACTTCAGGCGGCCTCAAGTTTCACTTACTACAACTCTCACGTTTAAATTCAAGCATAGTAAAAAAAACATAAAAAGACTAAGGCTCGCCTCCAGACTTAAAAATGAAGACCTGTTCTGGAACAATGCTCCAGAGACAAGGATTTATTGAATGTGGCATGGAAATTCAGAGCCAGGTGGCTATGAGAAGTGAACTTTTCAAAGCTTTACAAATAGGTGACACTCTCACACTCCACAACCTATTAACAATTTCAACCTTGAAGATGTTCTTTGGACTTCTTAGAGTGGTGACTCTGATTCTTTCTAACTATTATAATAATTCTAATAAGTTCAGACCATCTAGAGTATCCTCATTTCTGGCTTCACAAATTATAGCCAAGTATCCTTGGGCAAATCAATTGTGTATTCTGTACTACCTTGTAGAAAAAAACTGTCTGAGAACGGTATCACATTGCTATTTATATGGGTCATGTGTCTCTTTAGGTCCTCTTAAACCTATTTCTGGATTAAAGCCATAAACTTACACCTCATTCTACTGACCTTTCCCTGAGCTGCACCAAGGCATGACACCCCTGGCTAGCACTGAGGAACATGATATGAAATGGCATCATAAAGCCAAGTCCCTAGGTTTACTGTAGGATCTTGAGAATGTTGTTAAGAATGCTAGTCATTGAAAAGGCAGGGTTTTCTAGATGAAAGCAAAAAGGTGAAATTTTCTCACTTGCTGGAACTAGGAATAGGTGGGCTTTTCCAATTTGGTTTCCTTTCTGGACATCCAGAATCTGGTTCTGGATTATTTGTCTCTTTTCTTTGGCTGCTGGAAAGTTTATGTGCTAGAACATATAGCAAGAGGAGGAGAGGACCTCAAAGTACACAATCGGGCCTCATTTAGCCTTTCATCGTATTTTCTTCTTTCATACTAAACTAACTTCATCTTGTCATAGTATGTGCATCTTTGTAAGCCAGTCCAAATCCCTTTCAGAACAAGCATGGGGTAAAAATAAAACTAAAGATAAAATAGTCAAGGTGCACATGATTACTCCTACTAAATAGGGAGCCCCACTTTGAAATTCCCACAGCATCTATTACTGTGCTTTCCTGCTGAATAATATTTGGGAATTAAGCAGAAGATTATCTAAGTTTTGATAGCATCATGTTGCCTGAATTATAATAAGCAGTCTATCAATGAACTGATCTTCTGTCCTCAACACAATTCACACAAACGTGAGAAGAGATATGTACAGGTGTTTACTGTAGCATCAACAGCAGTAGTCATGAGGCCCAAGCACAGACAAATGGTTAAACATGAATTTAGCTGCACCATAATACATACAGACATTTAAAGGAACAAGATGATATAAAGGCAGACTGCAAAATGATCAGCCATTCATAAATAAATAACTGGACATGATTTTGTAGAGAAGAAGATCTGGAGGCCTATACCTCAAAATTGGTAACTAATAGTGTTTGGAAGTGAAATTAGAGAAAGTGGGAATGGGGGAGGAGGGAAGGTTAAACTTCCATTTCACTCTCCTGGGTACTAGTTGTTAATGTTTTTCATAATAAGCTAAAAAAAACACTAGAGAAAACACTTATGATTTTACACTATAAAGCATTCTCAAATCCTCCAAATGCACGTCTTACGGGTTGGTTCACAGAGATGACACTGAAGTTGTCAAACATGAGCCTTGGCTCTGGTGACAAGCCTGCCTGCCTGACCTCCTACCCTTTAGCCTTTACCTTGCCATGATTCTTCCATTTTCCCACAAAACATGTAAGAAATCTGCCTGGTAGCACTTATACAGGTTCTAAAAATATGAAAAGGCAAGGAATCTTAATATGAACAAAGCAGTAGTCTTTATAAGGCCTTAAAATAGTATCTAACAAATTATAAAACATTTAATTAAATTCATAATTGTCACAATATTTTTACATGTATTAGAGCAAACATGTTCATCAAGCAAGACTAGTCTTAAGAATCATGTCCCCAAAATATAACACTCTGTAAAGGGAGCATTCAGATTTGTTTAAACTTTTTCCTCAAATAAAAGTTACATCTTCCTCCTAATCCTGCTAAATACATGTCAAATAGGGAGAAATTTTCCTTACCTTTCAAATACACTTTTATGTGTATGTATGGCACTAGGAATTGAACCCACAGCCTTGCACTAACATGCCAGGCAAGTGCTCTACCACTAAGCTACACACCCAGCCCAAAAATGTCCTTTTTAATGGACTTTTAAGCCTATTAGGAAACAACTAAATTAACTTGACCAATGTAGTTCCTCCATGTCTAAAAATTGAAAGTTAAAGCCAGGCACGGTGGCGCACGCCTGTAATCCCAGCACTTTGGGAGGCTGAGACAGGACAATTGCGAGTTCAAAGCCAGCCTCAGCAACAGCGAGGCACTAAGCAACTCAGTGAGACCCTGTCTCTACATAAAACACAAAGTAGGGCTGGGGATGTGGCTCAGTGGTCAAGTGCCCCTAAGTTTAATCCCTGGTACAAAAAAAAAAATTGAAAGTTAAAACCAATACATAGATTCATTAATGTAAAGCATTTATAAGCTTTAGGATCCAAAATTGAACTCCATGGGAAGAGTCAGGTGGACACCATAAGTTAGAGATGTCATTGATAAGATTAGAGAAGCCAGGGTATAAAGCATTGGATAAATGCCAAGATGGCGTTTGGGAACGTGAAGAAGAAAGGATGGAAGAAGGTAAGAGAAAGCATTTAGGATAAAGGATGAAGTCAAACACTGAAAAAAAAAATCAACTAAAGTAAGAAAAGCAGACAAAGGAGCAAGATGGGTCAAAGGGAGGATCCAACTAGGTTGTAATGTCAATAATAAAAGCAAGCAGTAACCAAGCAACATGCTGGGTGAACTCTGATACCTGTGTACTTTTTTGCAGGCCTTGTTTTACTTGCTGGTGGCAGTGTTAGGTGCTGCAGTCAGATGCTAATTGTTATGAAAAGGAAATCAAAAACCTGCAGATAGGTTCTGCCCTTAACTCCTGGGCAGACACTGGAATTAGCTCCCAGTCACTGGTTGAGGCAGAAGCTCAAGCTTGGTTATAGATCATGAAACAGACTTCTAAGGAAGTCTTGATAGCCTAACCCTTTAAAAAAGAAAAAAATGGAATCCTTTTCCAATTCTCAGTGAGGCAAGCAGCCAACTTCCTAACATGTTTGATCAGCAAGTGGGGTTTAAAAACAACACATTCTATTCACTTTTTCTGCTTAAACTTCTCAAAGCTGGAAGGGGAGGTGTGAGCCTCCCACTCACCATGACACTTTGCATTATAAACCCATGCTCCCTATCCAGCCTACGAAAGTGGACATGACCTAAATCCATCAGCCAGTTTACTGAAGATCCATTTGTATTCTCACTCAGCCAGCGAAGTCTAGTGCTCTTGAGAAATCTGTTTTCAAATCTGAGTTCACTTCCTCTTCCATCAAAACCAATTGTTTTGCTTTGAAACTGGTCAGAAGTCCCCTTTTTTGCATCTGTCCCATCCAGCTGCCTTTCATCTTTAGTATATCCTATACCTCTCAGGTATCAGGTGAGTACCCATCAACAGGGTACCCATCAACAGGGATCCAACCTAAATGAATTCTTAATCTGTAGATATGGATATAAATCTGGGAGGAAGGGTACAGGGCTCTCAGTCAATTGTATACCTCTCCCTATCAAATCCTCCAGCATCTCCAACCCTATGGCCAGCTGCTCCAATACAGTCTGGTTTTCTACCCATTAGAGAAATGGTTTTCAAATAGTGGATTGTGATCCATTCACAGGTTGGTAAGAAAACAGAAACAGTAATAGAATAGAAATAGAAACTTGTTTTAAACACACATATACCCAATTATGTTCTGGGCTGGAAATAAAAATGTATTTTGAACTGCTGTCATCCAAAAATGTTTGAAAAACTGCTTTAGAGAAGTCTTTGTCATCTAGTCAACCTCCCAACCCCTTGACATTGGTCCCACTGTTCAGCAGCTCTTTGCCCCCATGCAGGCTCCAGCTCCGAGAAGACTTCCAGCTATCTTCATTAGCCATTTTCAAAAACCTTGGCCTTTTACACTGATTTCACAGCTCCTTCTCATGTATCCACAGGATTGCCTTTTCCCTGAACAATCTAGCATTCTGAGCAAAGAAACATCTCTTGCTATTTCTACTTTATCCTGCTTCCTCAGGTCTGGGATCTTCTTGTGGCACTCCAACTGTCTCACCAGGAATATCAGGCCTCAGAGCAGCAGGACTTCATTTCTTTGTGTGCTACCTTTAATCTCCACAAGAAAAAGTGCCACCAAAGTCACTCTTGAAATACCCTAGGCTTTCTTACAAAATTAGCCTCACTTTTCCTGTCATGATGCATTTTCTGGTGTAATACATACATCCAGTGCCTGTTACCAATGCCAGGTAAACACAGTCATCGTACTGTTCAGTTAAAGTCTGCTTCCCCTTCTGTGAACAGATGGTTATTCCACCTCCACATCGCTAACTTCTTCCTCTCACAGGACAAATGGAAGGAGGAAAAGCACAACAAGGTGACTATACCAGCTTAGTGGGATCCTTTCCTCTCTCAAGGACAAGGGTACAAGCTGTCCAGCACAACTCTACCCCCATGCCTGCCCTCCCCTGTCCAAGTGTCCACAGTTCTCCCCAAGACAATTAATTCATTATCTTCCTCAAGAAAAACTAGTTTTCTGTATCTCAGTATAGACTGTTCAGCTTACTTTTCTCAGCCAAACTAAGTGTCTCACTTCTTAACCTTCCAAAAGATACTGAAGCCTAAATGAATTCTTAATCTGTAAGATATGGAATATTAATCTGGAAGAAAGGATAAGTGGAGACATTGAGGTCTGAAGGGTTTCTTGCAACTTAAACTGCTTGGTTTCTTTTATTAAAGGGAAGGCCATCTTTGAAAGGAGGACATGACACCAGACCTCCTTCAGAGCAAAGAGTGAATAGGTCTGATAACTGCAGAATAGCTGCATTTGATGCTGAAGGACAAGAAACACTCTCAAAGGGAAAGGGACAGAAGGGCCCATCACACCTCAGGTGTACTATATACTATATAGTTTTTTAAAAAATATTTTTTTAGTTGTCAATAGACCTTTATTTTATTTATTTATATGTGGTGCGAAGAATCCAACCCAGTGCCTCACACATGCTAGGCAAATGCTCAACCACTGAGCCCCAACCCCAGCCCTACTATACCATTTTGAGGCAAAACTATACTATATCCTTTTCAACATGTGGCCCTTTCCCATTCCCAATCAGGAATCCAGTCTCCTCTACACTTCAGTTATCTGGCTGTAGAGGGCCCTCTATCCCCTCTCAAGCCCATACTTCCTTTTCCCCACTCCTTTGCAAGGAATGCTCCCAGTCAACCACTGAGATAGATTTCAGTTAGCACCCTGCTCCCAAGAACCCCCATGGTAATCAAATTAATCTCTTCAAAAGAGATTTCAGAAAAATGAAGAAGAAATAGGCCAACTCTTCCATTTGTATGCCGGGGTCTATTCAGAAGACCCTCAACAAAGATCCAACTTCTCTGGAGTTTACAATAAAGTTTCAGCCCCATGACCACAGGAACACCTACACACTTACAAGTAAGTATAGAGCTAGCAGAAAAAAACTATAATTCTTTCCACCAGGGTAAAGAAGGCTTGCAATGAAAAGAAAAGAAAAGAAAAGAAAACAGAAAGCTAATAATAATGACTAAGCAGCTGGGTCAGGGGCATCCAGCCTAGACAGAGAAAACTCATGCAATATGACACAGTAAAGATTCAAAACTCTGGAAGGAGGCGATGTGGCAAAAGAGTTGCACTGGTAGGAATAAGGGGAAAAAAGCATCCTCAAAATAAATTATCCTCTGGATCATTATATGATGCAAGAAAGGGGTGGCAAACTAAACTCCATGGTTCTTCAAGTCATTCTTTCAAAGTTTCTAATATGACAAGAGTTCACATTTCTAATTTAGTTCTGCCCATTTAAGAAAAACAAGGGGAAATATTATTTACCTCGTATAAAGCATACTTAAAAGGGAATTGGAATTCTTGAATTTATTAGCTTAATTTGCTACACAAAGGTGAGGCCATATTCCACTCCATGTACTCACACAGCAGCAGCTCATCTAAAAACACCCCCATTCAAGGTTCACTTTTCTCAAACCCATGATTACATAAAAGGTTTTGTTAAAATGACACTTAGTCTACTTCACACATCAGTTCCCACCATCCATCCAAACTCTTCCATCTTGCCCCCAAACTAGTATCTGAATTAATTTAAACACTGGCAAAGATCATTCTTGAAATTTTACCATTTCATAGAAAAGGTACACATTAGGCGGGCACCGTGACACACGCCTGTAATCCAGCACTTTGGGAGGCTGAGACAGGAGAATCGCGAGTTCAAAGCCTGCCTCAGCAACGGGGAGGTGCTAAGCAACTCAGTGAGACCCTGTCTCTTTATAAAACAAAATAGGGCTGGGGATGTGGCTCAGTGGTCGAGCATCCCTGAGTTCAATACCCAGTACCAAAAAACAAAGAGTGCACATTAACATTGTATAATTAAGAAAAAACAGACTAGCAACAGTGACCCTTAAACGAACCTAGACAAATAAAAGTGCTTTCACAGAGGTTTCCTACAGCTTGGGAACGGTTAAAAAACCCCAGGAATTACAAACCCGATTTTAAGGTCGGGTAAACCAAGGCACTTAGTTTAATGAACTTGGCAGAGGTTACAGTGGTAGTGCTGGAAATAGAAACCAATTTCTCCCTGACTCTGCGCTGGGTCCCTTTCCCACTAGACTGTTCTGCACTCGGTGGCTAAAAATGGGACCCACTTGAGAGCTGCAAGGGTAAATAAAAGCTACTTGTTTTAGAAAGAGATCGGGGCTGCGGGGGAAGTGGGGGGTGTTACCCACTTGATGCGCCTGCTTGTGTGCAGGTCTCTAGCAAGAAAGCTTTTCTGGATGCCCAAAGGTTGCACCCACCCGCTCTGGGCTCAGACCCCGGAGACGCCTCCAACAGGGAGGAGATCCCAAATCGCTTCACTGGGATACGCAAATGGAACGCGGAACGGCGCGGGGGCCGTGGGCCCCGGACTCCATCGGCTCCCGGGGCGGCGCGGAGGCCGGCCGGCCGGGGAGGATGCTGCGGCCGCCCCACACCTGCAGCAGCCCACCCAGGCGCCCTGCCGCCTCCCGCGCAGGACGCCCACCTAGCCTTCGGGCGCAGGAGCCCTCGGCCGCGCTAGGCCGGCGGTGGGAAGCCGCGGCGCCCCTGCCGCGGGCGGCGCGGGGTAGCTGCGGGGCGAGGCGAGCCAGCCCTTCTCCCCGAGCCCCTTCCAAACGGCGTCACCTGTGCGGGGTCCCGGGGCGACTCAGGCGCTCACGGCGACTGCGCCGGGCCGGGAGTGGGCGGCGGTAGTTACAGGCTCCTGGTCATCCGGCCCGGCCACGAAGGCTGGCGCCAGCCAGAGCCACCCCGCGAGATGCTGGCAGGAACCAGGGAAGCCGCCGGCTCCGGGCCGCTTGGAGGAGCAGTCGCGGAGGCTTCTGCCACCGCCGCGCCTGCAGCGCCAGCCGGGACTGCGGGCTCGGGTTACCGCAGAGCGGGTCCTTAAAGGGGCCGCGGCTGCTCGGGCTCCAGCTTCTGATCCTCACGGCTCCGACCCTGGCCAAAGTGGGCGGGGCCCCGAGGCTGTCGGTGGGGCCCACCTCCGGGTCCTGGAACTGAAGTACACGAAAAGGACTCAAAATCGCTAACACCTGAAGTAGGCTGCAGTGGGATCCTGGAAGATCACACCTCACCAACGGCACAGCATGCGGTTCCCGGGATTTCCAAAGCAAGTAAAAAAACTCACGGGTGGAGAGAACTGTGAGTCCGCCTCCGCAGCGGTCTGCACCGGGACTAGCCACGTAACCAAAAATCTTTTTAGATTATGAATTGGCATTCTGCCCTAAATATCCAAATACTATGTTAAGAACAGCATGATTTGATCACCAGAAAGAAGATAAAAGGGCAACTGCTGCTTCTGTCTGCCACGTCTGACACCGCCAAAGTCGAGTCCCGCCCCATTCTCGTTTGGGGCTGCAGGTGTATTCCAAACTGGGTAGGAGGCCTGTGGAAGAGGCCTGTTTTCTCTGAGCAGCCTCTTCCGGAATTCCTGAAAAACATTCTTTAAGGGTGCACCAGCACTCTACCTACACCTACCTCTAGAGCCCCTCTATTGTTGGATGTGGAAGAAAGATTTGAAATTTGGATGCTGGCTGAGAATCCCAAGTTGCCCAGAGCATAAAATTTGCCATTAAGTGTATCTTCCAACTTGTTATATATGGTGTCAAAAACTAGATCAACCAGATAGGATTGTTTGGAATCAAACAAAATAATAAGAATAGTGGCGGGCTGAGGTTGTGGCTCAGTGGTAGAGCACTTGCCTAGCAGGTGTGAGGCACTGGGTTCGATTCTCAGCACCACATATAAATAAATAAAGTCCATTGACAACTAAGAAAATATTTAAAAAAAAAAAAAGAATAGTGGCTATTATAATTTGCAAAAATCAAAGTCCCATTTTTGGCGGGGGGAGGAGATAAGTTCGAAATATATAATTTGTAAACATCACCATTAATGATGCAGGACAGTTTTTTGTGAGAAATATCCATCAATAGAGCTAACATATTTGACCTAACATATACATGCACATAAATACATATCTGCTGCAGATTTGGGCCAGAACACACACACACACACAACCTCACACACCCTGTCCATATTTATTTTCAAGGGAAAAGCAACAGAATTGAAATCAGAACCTGAAATTTTGTCCATCTGTTTATTTGAGCTGTTTGACTTTAGCCTACTGAACTTCACTGAGGCTCAGTTTATTCATCTATAAAATGGTAATAGTAATTCAGCTACTTCTGAAGACCCAGTCTTGGCAAAAGAAGCTCAGACTGACTTGGAAAATACAAAATATGCTACAGGAACAGAAACCTGTCCTATAGTCAGGAAGGGAGGTAGATCCTGCAGGCCCCCAAATGCATGTTCCCTTTTTCCTTCCTAAGACTCTCAGAACATACCAGGGTAGCAGTGCTCTTTGACCGCACCTGTTTCATCATAGTTGCTTCACAATGTGCGTAGTACCTGACAACTTTGGTTTGCCTCAGAGCTGCTTTATGTACTCATGTAGCTCTTTCTTAATTCCATGGGCAGGATAGTTGTATGTGGATATATGTGGGATCAGCCCAGAAAGGATAGATTTTGGTGTCATCTCAGGACTCTGGATCAAAACTACCTCCTTAAAGACACTCCTATGAATGTCAGTGGTGGCAGTTAGTTGTTCTGTTCTTTCCTGATAAATGCACCATTCTTATCTTTGATATGCTTAGTTCTTTAACAACAGCAGCAAGAACCCAGGCTAAGTAAACCCACAGAATACACTATATGTCCCACTATATTCCTCATGCATCACCAAACTACAAGATTGCTTTGAGATTACACAGAATGTGTAAGTGAATACAAGGACAAAGCCTGCAATATGAAAGAATTATTAGTTAAATGTTAAATGTAAATATTACTTAAACATTAAAACTTAAAAACTAATAAAAAATCAGTGACCTTGAGAGGCATTTTTCCTGAAATTTTTAGTGCAGCTTAGTTTCTTTAAAAATATCTATTTTGTTATTTACATTTAAATCTTTAATTATTCTTACCTTCATTTTACTAATATTCCCTTTCCTATGATACTTTCTCAAAATTCTGTATTTACTCAATGAAGTTTTTCTGCATTTTAAATGTAAAGTATGAAGACTGAATTGCACTTTTTATATCTTTGTTCCTAGAAATAGTTCAAGGAAACAGTTCAGAAAAATAAAATTATTCATCTACACTTTAAAAGGTACAAAAATTCTCTTAATTGAAGCAAATTTTCCTGATGAACTTCTGTTTCCCAAGATTCTTAAACTTCTACAGTTAAGAACTGAGACCAAAAGCTACTTCTTGCTAAGATAGCAATATAAAAGTGTTTTGGAAAACTGCCTCAATTCTCCACTAGGCTGTTAGTGGCAGCCAAACACCTACATCAGAAAGGTTTGAATAATAAAAACTGTATAACCTCAGGAACTACTTTTTCCTCTGTTGGGAAAAAATGTATCAAGAATTTTTGTGAGACTTTATGAGCATTTAAAAGTACATGCATCTGTGTTTCAGAAATTTCCAGAAAGAAACTATTTCAGGATATTATAACTATCTCTGTGATGCTTTCCCTGCAATGTATAGGTGTCACTTTTTTGCACTTTATTTTTAATAAAAATAATACATATGTGTGAAAATCCATATTTTCTTTTTTCTCATTTTTATTCCAATTATTGTGCATATTAATTTCATAAAATAATTGGGTTTGTGATATTTCCATATACGCATATAGTATATTTTGTATCCTAAAATGATTCTTAAAGGCTTATAATGAAAACCATCCATGAGTTACATTGGTCCCTGCCCTACTCATCCCTGTCTTTGCCGCATATTCCTTACAACACTGCTGTGTGTGCTTCATTTCCTAATGGAATCCCTCTTCCAATGTTTCTTAATTTTCAGTTTTAGATATTATTTGTTGACATCTTGTCATGGTATTGGAGGATAATATGCTCTTTTACACACCAGCATCACCACCACTTTGCCCACACGCTTGCTTCCAAATTAGACACAGTCGAATAAACAAAAATTACAGTTTACATCATCCTAACAATGTAAATATAATGCATTGATGAATCAAGTAATGTGCCATAATAATACTTTTCTTGAAAATCTGTTCCTGGAGTTAACAATTACCTTACTTTTTCACTTTTAAAAGAATCTAACCTAAACTTTATCTCAATTCTTTCACATATCTATCCAATTCCCATCAATAATACCTTCCAATGTTCAAACACATGACTGAGTTTACTCTTATTTTGCTGAAATAGACTCCAGCAGTTTATTCAGAGGGCTACCTAGGAAGCAAATATTTACTTCCATGTCTGAAAATGCATTCTGTTCTTATTACTGATTGATAATTTAGATAGGTTGGAATTCAATTTCCCACAGACTGTAAAAAGCATTATTCCACTATCTTTTACTTTTAATGCTGCTATTGAAATATCTAATGTCTTTCTAGTTTCTAATGCCTCTGCATTTGATTTTGTTTTCTTTCTAGGCTCTTCTCTAGTAGTCCAAAGTTTCACAATGATGTATCTTAGAATGGATCATTTTTTCAAAATCAATCGTATTGAATATTGAAGGATCTTTTCAATCTTATCTGCAATTTTTTCTTATATTTCTTTGTTAATTTCTTCCCTACTTTTTTCTCTGTTCTGTTTTTGTGAATTCTTGTTAGTAGGTTATAAGACCTTCCACATTAATTTTCTAAATTTGTCATCCTTTTATCCTACTGATCTCTGCATCCTTATTTTCTATTGTCTGAGACAGAAATTCTCAAAGGGAGGAGTTGGAAGGTAGATTCCTCTGCCACAGGGCACATGTGACAATGTCGGGAGATGATTTTGGTTGCCACCACAGGAAAGAGGGGATACCTTGTCATATAATCAGTAGAGGCCAGAGTGGTTGCTAATCATTTGACAATGTACAGAACAGCCTCCCACAACAAAAAAAATTCCCTGCCCCAAATGTTCATAGTGAGAAATCCTGGACCAGGAGAATATTTAACTTTATTTTTGTGCTACAAAAATTAATAACAGGCGAGTTCAAAACCAGCCTCAGCAATGGCGAGGCACTAAGCAACTCAGTGAGACTCTGTCTCTACATAAAACACAAAATAGGGCTGGGGATGTGGCTCAGTGGTCGAGTGCCTCTGAGTTCAATCCCCAGTACCAAAAAAAAAAAAAAAAATTAATAACGGGGCTAGGATTGTGGCTCAGAGGTAGCGCGCTTGCCTCGCGTGCGTGAGGCACTGGGTTTGATCCTCAGCACCACATAAAAATAAATAAATAAATAAAATAAAGATATTGTGTTCATCTACAACTAAATAACATATATATATAAATTAATAACAGAAAGGAATCCAGAATAGAGAGATGAGAAGAGCAATAGGTCTATTTTTTATTTCTAATTTACCTTTTAATTGTCAAAATATTATTATGAATTTTTTTAGATTTATTCATTAGTTGAAACTGAAGTTACCAATCACCATTTATATGACTGTAACTTTTAGATCAATTTGTTGAATATCCTTCTAGATACTTTTCTATACATACTTGCAAGCACTGTGGGGTTTCATAGAAAAAATGGAGCTGGGGAAAACAGTACATTGTTGGACATGTAGGAATCTTACCATTTAACCAAATTCTCAGTTTTCAGATTAGGCAAAATAGTATTTGCATTGAGAAAAAAATTAAAACTCAAAGCCAGCTCCAGATTTAATGGGGAAACACTAGAGGAGCCTAGCTCAAGTCAAGAGGAAGACAAAAGAGATGTGCATTCTTCTAGTACTAATTAAGGGGTACTGAAATACCAGTCTAGGGAACTAGATGAAAGAGAGAAAGTGACAATATCAATACTGGAAAAAAGTGCAAAATTGTCACTATTGATAGATGATATGATTATAATCTGGAAGTCAACTAAAATATATTTGCATATTTTAATAAATAAGTATGCACATACAAAGAAAATTAAAAAACACATTGATAATAGAAAATTAAGTATGAGATCAGGATATAAAAATTAATTTAAATATATATACATACACACACATACACACATATCCTTTTCCAGAACTACTTTAATTGTATACATATGGGTACACCTACATGTATATATATATGTACACACATATAATACTTCCTTACAGAATAAAAGCATGTAAAGATCCTGTTATAACTGCAATAAGGAATGCCTAAGCAATTATCAAGAATACAAGTAACAATAAATGTTGGCAAGGATGTGCATAAAGAGGCACACTAATACATTGCTGGTAGGACCACAAACTGGTATAACCACTCTGGAAAGCAGTATGGAGATTCCAGAGAAAATTTGGAATGAAACCACCATTTGACCAGTTATCCCACTCAGTATATACCCAAAGGACTTAAAATCAGCATACTATAGTGACACTGCCACATCAACATTTATAACAGTTCAATTCACAGTAGCAAAGCTATGAAACCGACCTAGGTGCTCTTCAACAGATGAATGGATAAAGAAAATGTGATCTCTCTCTCTCTCTCTCTCTCTCTCTCTCTCTCTCTCGTGTGTGTATATATAGTGTATATATGTGTATATATATGTGTGTGTGTTTATATATATATAACATACACATACACACAGGGGACTATTACTCAGCCATAAAGAAGAATGAATAGAACTGGAGACTATCATGGTAAGTGAAATAAGCCAATCCCAAGAAACCAAAGGCAGAATGTTTTCTCTGATATGTGGATGCTAATACCCAATAAGGTGGGAAAGAGGGGGAATAGAAGTCCATTTGATTAGACAAAGGACAATGAAGGGAAGGGAGGGGAGATGGGAATAGGAAAGACAGTAAAATGAATTGAACATAACTTTCCTATGTTCCTATATGAATATGTGACCAGTGAAAATCCACATTATGTACAACCACAAGAATTGGATCCTAATTAGAATAAGTTATACTCCATGTACTTATAATATGTCGAAATACACTCTACTGTCATGTATATCTATAAAGAACAAATAAAAACAAAAGCAAGGTACTGGATGAAAACCTTAATTCAATGGTGAACTACAATTTTTCACGTTTTTTTTTTAAATTTTTTTTTTTAATATTTTTTTTTTTTAGTTACAGATGGACACAATGTCTTTATTTTATTGCTTTGTACGTGGTGCTGAGGATCGAACCCAGGGCCTCACGCATGCGAGGCAAGCGCTCTACCGCTGAGCCACAGCCCCAGCCCCAATTTTTCACGTTTTGTTGAGAAACAAAATCCAAGCCTTTCAATTAAATTTAGAGTGAAATTGTGGAAAAGTGACATTCAAGAATTTAAAATAAGTACATATAGAATTAAAATGAGGGCTTCAAAAAAAGCTTTTGAAGAACTCCATATTTTCAAGATTAAACAAAACAGTAAATCAAATTTACAAATAAACTTATCCAAACTCAAAGAAAAGAGTGCCTAAGAATAAATTCAATAAGGAATATGCAAAATTTATGAGGAAAACTTCAAAACACTCCTGCATGACCCCAAAGTAGACTCTGAACAAATGAAAAGTCAGACTGTGCTTTTGGATAGAAAAAAAAGTCGGGGGCTGGGATTGTGGCTCAGCGGTAGAGCGCTTGCCTCGCATGCGTGAGGCCCTGGGTTCGATCCTCAGCACCACATACAAAGCAATAAAATAAAGACACTGTGTCCATCTACAGCTAAAAAAATATTTAAAAAAAAAAAAAAAAGTCAATGTATATCAATTCTCCCTAAATTTTAATTTAAAAATTTTACAGTCACAATGAAAATACCAACAGATTATTTTCTGGAATAAGGCAAACTGATTCTAATGTCCATGTGTAAAAATAAATAAGCAAGAATAATTTTTCTCAAACTCTTCTAAAAAGATTAGTGAGGGACTGGAGTTATAGCTCAGTAATACAGCACATGCTTACCATGTACAAGGCCTTGGGTTCATTTCCTAACACCAAAAAAAAAAAAAAGTGGAATAACCCTCTATATATTAAAATATATTACAGAACCTAAAATAAGCAGTATCCTAAATCCATGAGATAATATGGATTTTTTAATAAATAGCACCTGGAAAAAATGAAGTTAAATCTGTATCTCATACTGCACACTAAGATATATTCCAAATAGGTCAAAGATTTAAATATAAAATGTGAATGCACAAATGTATTACAAGACTACATGGGTAAATTCCTTTCTTACCTTGGAATGGGAAGGCCTTTCTAATTTTAACTCAAAATCCAGAACCCCATAAATATTAATAAATTAAACTAAAAGTGAAATACTACTACATGGCTGAAAAATAACAGTAACATAAGGAAAGTTGAAATACAAATTATAAGCTGGGAAAAAATATCTGATATTCAAATCACAAATAAAGGGCTCCTTAATATATAAGAAACTTCTAGATATCTAGAAGAAAAAAATACAACCACTGAAGAGAAAAATAGAGAGCATTAACAGACATCACACACAGAAAAAGTAAGTTGCCCTTAAACATTATAAATTCATAAAATATACTCCAATTAAAACCAACAAGCCCTACCTCATATACAGATTATTATTCTACTTCCCCACTACTCTGATTTTGGAGCATTCATCTTTCAGTATAGCTATCAGATTGGTTCTACCCTCCATCATTTTTTGAAAAAGTAGCAAATTTATGAAACTACCTTTTTTCTTAAAATTCTAGATCCTTGTTAACAAGGCAAATAGACCTTAATTGAGTAACACTAGAAGTATCATCGTTTGCCAACATATAAGATTCATGCTTACTGTTTTGTAACATGAAGAATTTATATATCAGTATAGCAAAAATTATTTTGAACACGTTTCCTATCTTGTTCCTTTGAACAAATGTTCTTTAAAAAATAAAATCAGTGGTTGTGGCTCAGTGGTACTGCACTTGCCTTGCATGTGTGAGGTACTGGGTTCAATTCTCAGCACTACATATAAATAAATAAAATAAAGGCCCATTGCAGAGGCAGAGTGGCCTGAGCTTTGCCAGGGCAGGAACACCTCCTGCTGATGAAGTAGGAGTGGGGATATGAAACCTGGCCCTGGCTTTGCGGGTCTGCAGAGAGAAGGAAGGTAGAGGGGATATCAGGCTGCTGGGGTGGTGCTTGTAATACTGGGGTGACCATGGGAGGGCAATGGAAAACACAAGAGCAATAGCCTTTCCAAGAAAGATGCAGGCCGTAAGTTCATCATTCAAGGTCTGGCTGAGAAATCATGGAGTTGGTTCTGTGTAGTAAAAGCCACACAGCCAAACTCAGAGGCAAGGCCCACTTTGGCCAATAAGAAGCAATACTGCATGTGGCCAGGTAGGTAAATTCCTCAAAACTGGGGAAAGGGTGAAAGTCCTTGAGCTTCGCTCAGTCCTGAGCTCTGGGTATATCTGTGGGGAATCATAGCAAGTTAATGTTAAAGAACATCCAGCAAGGGGGTCTGGGGTAGCACCCACTGTATCCATCATCTGCAGGAACTTCTTGTGGCATCTGAAAGATCACTTTGGCTAGGTAAATGGGTTGAGTCTGAAGCAGGTAGAAGAGGTGCTGGTAAGCTTCTAGTTTCTACCATTTCTCTTTGCTCAGCAATTTTAATCTCTTCTGCTTGTCCAGAACCATCATATCTGACAGTTGCTGCTTATTCTTCTTGGTCAGCTTCTTGCAGTGGAAGACCATTTCCTGCAGGGGGATCTGGTTCTTCGCCAGCAGGCCAATCTTGATGGCATGAGGTTGAGGTCCTGCTCCAGCTGCTGATGGGAGGTTATCTTCCTGACTACCTCTTCCTGGAGCTTCAGCAGCTCAGCCTCAGCTGAGAACTCCTGCTGGCTTTGGTTCAGGAGGTGGTGGGCAAACCTGCACACCACACTGAGGGGAGGGTGAGCTGCATACACTAACATCCTGTAGTCATCGCAGACTTTCCTGACTCAGGAAAATGCCTGGATCTTCACAATAGCGTCAACATTTTCTGGAAGTAGCGCAGGTACTTGAGGTGTTGCCTCCAAGCTGCACACATCCATGCCCAGGCCTGGATCTTTTTTTTTTATATATATAATTTATTTAAATGCATTTCAAGTCATAGTACATATATAGAGCTCAATTTTTCCATTTCTCTGGTTGCAAACCAGATAGAGTCACACCATTTGTGTCTTCATACATGCACCTAGGGTAGTGATGACGATCTCAATCAACCATCTTTACTATACCCATTCTCCTTTCCCTCCCCCCACCTCCCCTCTGCCGCATCCAGGGTTCCTCCATTTCTCCTATGTTCCTCATTCCCACCTCCACTATGTATCAGCATCCACTAATCAGAGAGAACATTCGGCATTTGGTTTTTGGGGATTGGCTTACGTCACTTAGCATAATGTTCTCCAATTCCATCCATTTACCTGCAAATACCATAATTTTATTCTCTTTAATTGCTGAATAATATTCCATTGTGTATATGTACCACAGTTTCTTTATCCATTCATCTATTGAAGGGCATCTGGGTTGCTTCCACAGTTTTGCAATTGTGAATTGTGCTGCTATAAACATTGAAGTGGCTGCTTTACTGTAATGTGCTGTTTTTAAGTCTTTAGGGTATAGGCCAAGGAATGGGATAGCTGGATCAAATGGTGGCTCCATTCCAAATTTTTTAAGAAATCTCCATACTGCTTTCCAGATTAGTTGCACCACTTTGCAATTCCAGCAATGATTGAGTGTACCTGTTTCACCACATCCTCGTCAGCACCTATTGTTGATGGTATTTTGGATAGCTGCCATTCTGACTGGGGTGAGATGAAATCTGAGAGTAGTTTTGATTTGCATTTCTCTAATGGCTAGAGACGTTGAACATTTCTTCATATATATGTTTATTGATTGTATATCTTCATCTGAGAGGTTTCTATTCAGCTCCTTAGCCCATTTATTGATTGGGTTGTTTGTTTTTTTGGTGTTAAGTTTTTTGAGTTCTTTATATATCCTGGAGATCAGTGCTGTATCTGATGTGTGTGTGGCAAAAATTTGCTCCAGAATGTAGGCTCTCTGTTCACCTCATTGATAGTTTCTTTTGCTGAGAAAAAGCTTTTTAGTGTAAGTCCATTCCATTTATTGATTCTTGCTTTTATTTCTTGTGCTAGAGGAGTCTTGTTAAGGAATTCGGGGCCTAATCCAACGTGATGAAGATTTGGACCTACTTTCTCCTTAATTAGACACAGGGTCTCTGGTCTAATTCCTAGGTCTTTGATCCACTTTGAGTTGAATTTTGTGCATGGTGAGAGGTAGGGGTTTAGTTTCATTTTACTGCAAATGGATTTCCAGTTTTTCCAGCACCATTTGTTGAAAAGGTTATCTTTTCTCCAATGAATGTTTTTGGCACCTTTGTCTAGTATGAGATAGCTGTATTTATGTGCATTACTCTCTGTGTCTTCTATTCTGTACCATTGGTCTATATGTCTATTTTGGTGCCAGTACCATGCCGTTTTTGTTACTATTGCTTTGTAGTAAAGTTTAAGGTCTGGTATTGTGATGCCTCCCACTTCACTCTTCTTGCTCAGGATAGCTTTGGCTATTCTGGGTCTCTTATTTTTCCAAATGAATTTCATGATTGCCTTTTCTGTTTCTATAAGAAAGGACTTTGGGGTTTTAATTGGGATTGCATTGAATCTATAGAGCGCTTTGGGTAGTATGGCCATTTTAATAATATTGTTTCTGCCTATCCAGGAACATGGGAGGTCTTTCCATCTTCTAAGATCTTCAATTACTTTCTTTAGTGTCTTGTAATTTTCATTGTAGAGGTCTTTCACCTCTGTTGTTAGATTGATTCCCAAGTATTTTATTTTTTTGGAGGCTATTGCGAATGGAGTAGGTTTTATAATTTCTCTTTCAGAGGACTCATTGCTGATGTATAGAAATGCATTTGATTTATGGATATTGATTTTATATCCTGCAACTTTGCTGAATTCATTTATCAGTTCTAGAAGTTTTGTGGTGGAACTTTTTGGATCCTGTAAGTATAGAATCATGTCGTCTGCAAATAATGATAGTTTGAGTTCTTCTTTTCCTATTTGTATCCCTTTAATTTCCTTCGTCTGTCTGATTGCTCTGGCTAGAGTTTCAAGGACTATATTGAATAAGAGTGGTGAGAGAGGGCATCCCTGTCTTGTTCCAGTTTTTAGAGGGAATGCTTCCAATTTTTCTCCATTTAGGATGATGTTGGCCTTAGGCTTAGCACATATTGCTTTAACAATGTTGAGGTATGTTCCAACTATCCCTAGTTTCTCTAGTGTTTTGAACATGAAAGGGTGCTATATTTTGTCAAATGCTCTCTCTGCGTCAATTGATAGAATCATGCGATTCTTATCTTTAAGTCTATGGATGTGATGGATTACATGTATTGATTTCTGTATGTTGACCCAACCTTGCATCCCTGGAATGAACCCCACTTGATCATGGTGCACTATTTTTTTAATATGCTTTTGTATGCGATTTGCCAAAATTTTATTGAGAATTTTTGCATCTCTGTTCATCAGGGATATTGGTCTGAAATTTTCCTTTTTTGACGAGTCTCTGTCTGGTTTTGGAATCAAGGTGATACTAGCCTCATAGAATGAGTTTGGAAGGGTTCCTTCCCTTTCTATTTCATGGAATAATTTGAGGAGTATTGGAGTTAGCTCTTCTTTGTAGGTCTTGTAGAACTCGGCTGAGAATCCATCTGGTCCAGGGCTTTTCTTAGAAGGCTCTTGATGGCCTCTTCTATTTCCTTGCATGTAATTGATCTGTTTAAGTCATGAATGTCCTCCTGGTTCAGTTTGGGTAGGTCACATGTCTTTAGGAATTTGTTGGTGTCCTCAGGGTTTTCTATTTTACTGGAATATAAGTTTTCAAAATAGTTTCTGATTATCCTCTGTATTTCAGCAGGGTCTGTCATAATATTTCCTTTTTCATCACAAATTTTGGTAATTTGGGTTTTCTCTCTCCTTCTTTTTGTTAGAGTGGCTAAGGGTTTGTCAATTTTGTTTATTTTTTCAAAGAATCAGCTTTTTGTTTTATCTATTTTTTTAATTGTTTCTTGTGTTTCAATTTCATTTTATTTCAGCTCTGATTCTAATTATTTCCTGTATTCTACTTCTTTTGGTGTTGCTTTGTTCTTCTTTTTTATCTAGGGCTTTGAGTTGTAGTGTCAAGTAAAAGATTTGTTGACTTTTACATCTTTGAATATGTGAGCTTAATGCAATGAACTTTCTTCTTAGCACTGCCTTCATAGTGTCCCAGAGATTTTGGTATGTTGTATCAGAGTTCTCATTTACCTCCAAGAATTTTTTTATCTCTTCCCTGATGTCTTCTGTTACTCATGCATTGTTCAATAGCAAAGTATTGAGTCTCCAGGTGTTGTAGTGGCTTCTTTTTTTAAAACTGTCATTAATTTCTAGTTTCAGTCCCTTATGGTCAGATAAAATGCAGGGTATTATCTCTATTTTTTTGTATTTACTAATACTTGCTTTATGGCATAGCATATGATCTATTTTGGAGAAGGATCCATGTGCTGCTGAGAAAAACGTGTATTTGCTTGTTGATGGATGGAATATTCTATATATATCCATTAAGTCTAGACCATTGATTGTTCTATTAAGTCTTGTAGATTCTTTGTTTAGTTTTTGTTTGGAAGATCTGTCCAGTGGTGAGAGAGTTGTGTTAAAGTCACCCAATACTATTGTGTTGGGATCTATTTGGTTCTTGAATTTGAGAAGGGTTTCTTT